>CAUYQG010261747.1:0-44141 GCA_963574415.1 Tarsius wallacei | reverse complement strand
CCGGCTAATTTTTTTGATTTATTGTAGAGATGAGGTTTCGCCTGCCCAGGCGGGTCTCGAACCCGCGGGCTCAGGCAATCCACTCACCTCAGCCTCCCAAGGCGCGGGATTACAGGCTGAGCCACCGAGCCCGGCTATGTTTAGTTCTTACAAAGCAGACGTAATGTGTGTTATTTAAAACCAGAGAACTCTTGAAACAAATGAAACTTCTCCATGTTCTCTTTCCCTTATGATGCAAGGATGGCTGTGTTACCAGATGAAGGAAGTCTTGTTCCCAGAGTCACCACCTGGAGGAGATGCACCCAATCATTAGCATTACTGATTGCAAGCCTCATGGAAATAAGACATTGATTTTAATTGTGGCCAATCCTTTATAGGCGTGTGTGTGGGGAGGGGGGCGTTTGTGGGGGTTCTTATTCCATCATTTGAATTTATTCAATATAATGCAGAAAATATTAAATTTTTGAAGTTGTGTTTTATAGGACAGGTACACAATTAAGTGGTCCAAAAGAGAAAACATTGACTTCATATTATGAGCTTACTAATGCCAATAACAGCCCTTTAGTCAGACTCATTCTGTATTAAACAACAAGGACTGAAGAATTTAAGTGACCCACAGAAGGACATGAAAATGGTCAGTGGAAGAACAGGGGCTCAAGTTCAGATTTTGTTAGCCCCAAATCCAAAACTCACTGCTCTTCTCTATCATTTCTTACAGTACCATGAATGGGTACCTGAGTCTGTATTACAATCCTTACAGGACCATCTTGATATAACAGCACCATTCTGACATGTGAGCTGTTAGATCTCTGATTATTTGTACTACAAATTTTAAAAACTTGAAAAAGTACAGATAACTCCAAATATACTTTCAAAATAAAGAATTGGTTGGTCAATATGTACAATTATGATATTGTCTTTCACTATAAGCAATATTGTCTTTCAATGCAGCAAATTTTCTTGAGATGTTTTCATCCATATAAGAAAAGAGATGATTCTTTTAACATGAAGACAAATAACTAGCACACAAGCCAATATCAGAAAACTGATAGCCATAAATCATTAACACAATCACTAACATAAAAAAAAGACAAAGAATTGAGAAAAGAGAAATGCTGCATACATCTGTGTATATTTATGTATACGTACACATACTTGTAAGTATAACAAGGATAATTTTTACATCATGTATAATTTCTATTAAGATCCATAACCAGCTCGCTTTCATACTAGAAGGGATTGTACTGTACAGGGCAGAGGGGCTTTAGAGTCAGACTGAACTAAATTCAAATTCTTAGCTTCTTAGCTCTGGGTCCCTGAAAGTATTTCTTGGACTCACTAACCCTCAGTTTTCTCATCTATAAAACAAAGATGACAATATCTACTATATTCAAAAATATGAACAACAGCTGACATCTGAGAAAACTGAATGTAGACCCAATAGGTGACAGGCATAGAACATTATAATGTGGGACTGAAATTAAACTGGTTGGTGCCTGGAGCTGGTGTGGAAGCAAATGGGTATGAGCAATCTTCCTGAGGAGATGGAAATGTTCTAAATGTTCTAAAATTAGACTGTGGTAATGCAACTCCAAATGCAATAACTTGGAAATTTACTAAAGCTCATTCATTTGTACACTTGAAGTGGGAAAATTTTATGATTTGTAAATTATACCTCTGTACAGCTGTGAAAAAGTCCAACCAGTTGCATGTATTTCTGGGTATGTAGGTGAAAATTGCACCTGTAAAAACCAGAAAACTACAATAGGATCAACACTTACGATTTATAGAACGTGGAATAAACTAGGTGAAGCTAATCTACTTCTCTGGTATCATGAATTGAAAGAAGATGGGAAATCTGATGAGGCCAAGAAGACAGTATTATTTTAACAGTGTGACTTTCATTTTGATTTCATCACCAACTTTGGTGGCTAAAATATTCCTAGAATAATCGTTAGTCATTGATGTGGCTTTGAAAATTAGGAAGGCACAAGTCCCCTGTGATTAAAACACTCTATGTTAACCATCAGGGTAAAAAGAATAGCTTTTCTAAGAATAAATCTATACTGGAATACTTTTCCATCTTGAGGTTTTTTAATCCTCTAGACTGAAATAGTTTGATTAAACAGGCTGCACTGGGATCATGTATTCTGTCTCAGTCTAGGAAGAAACAGCTGTCAGTCACATCGCTGTCCTCCTCCCACAGTCCCTGGAGGACAACTGAAGCAGGCTGTCGCCAGGATAAGCGCCCCTTGGAGAATTGCCGGCTCGTTGTGGCCCACAGCTGAAAAGCAGCCATTCTACTCACTTGGTCTATTAGCCCTTTGACTTCCTTCCTTCACGCACAAATATAAATATAATGCTTAAGTGAATGATTACTACTGTCCCAAAAGAAATTTCAATTAAACACTTGGAATCCTTAGGAACAGTACCTAGGGGGATTCCCAAACAGAGCTGCAATTCGTTATGTATTATTAAGTCTGGCCTCGGATTGTAAATCTGTTTTCTTTTTAATGTTAGCTGAGGCTTTCAAAGAACTGCCTCTCATATGATTTGAGCAATTCTTTTCCAATCTAAGCAGCACTAGTATAATGGGGATGTTCCTGAACGACACACCTTCCAGTCCAGTTTAAAAAGCAGATGGGAACATTCTCTTGCCTGTTGTCGGAGTTTTGGATTTAGATCTCCTTTCCCCTCTTCTCAAAGGGAGCGGAGGGCATGAGGGAATGTTTGGTGGTGCTCTGTAGATTCTTTTGTGTAGTGCTCAGTGTTTCAATCCATCATCATCCTGTGACGTCACCTGCATGCAAGTTTTTTACTGATTCAATCTCCATGAAGGGAAGTACTTGGTCTAATTTACTTCTGTGCTTTCAGCAGCTACAAGAGTGCTGGGTATATCCATAGAAGGTTTTGTGTAAATACATGTAAATGGACTGATGGATGACAAAAAGGAAGAAAGGGACAAAGGGAAGGAGGGAGGAAGAGAAAAAGAAAAGACGAAAGGGAAGAAGAGACAAAGGGAGGAAAGAGAGAAGGAAGAAAGAGATTTAGAAATGAATATTAGGAATAATTTTCTTTGTATCCCATTCAGTGGTCAGTCGTGCTCTCCCTATTGCAACTCCAGCAGCTGGAACAAAAGCTGGGACATAGTAGGTGATAAATACCTTATTTTAACTCCATTTCCATGATAACAAAAACTACTGTATTTCCCATGCCGATGAAAATATTTGACAACGTATATTGTATTTATTGATAAGGAAGCTGCTGGGAGAAAATTCTCTAGAAGTCTCTTGCGTTTCTGCACGTATTGCAAGCAGAGGCACTAACTGCCTTTGTTCTCAATTATCTTTTCACAGATACTTGCATAGCAAACAGTCTTGGAAGTCAAGCATAGTTCTTGCTACCATAGCAAAGGACAGGTTTTATTACACACTTGGATGATCAAGATAATATCTGCTTCCTGAGCAATGAAGCAAGCATGCTTACTATCCATTATAAAATATTCAGTCTCCCTATGCTTAGGGTTCTTCTCTTGTTGTTCACCCCACTATGCATACAGGTAGGATCTGGTCTTCCTCATGCTCCTCTGTAAAGGGGCTTGGAGAATTGGCACAGATGTTGATATTCTGGCTACATCTCTTGCTGTGAGTAGGAAACTTTCCTTCGCTTCTAATCCAGGAGTCTCATGACTTCTGCCAGCATCCCTGAAACCATGGCTAACTTGTAAGCTTACAAGTAAGGTGAAATCTCAGAATCTTCAGTTCTTGGCAGAAGCTACAAGAACAATTTATCACTGAATATCTGAGTAAGAAATGACCTCAGACGCTTCCATTTTGCCTATTTTATAAATTGTGGCACAAGAACAAATTTTAATATCCCCCCAAATCTAACAGAAAACACTTACACACTTCAAACAGATTTCATGGTTAAATCACATGTTTATTAATAAGAATAATTAGACCGACTAAATAAAGTAGCTCATTACTTTCCTTATTCTCATCTGGAATTAAAGCAACTTCATGTGTGGATATAAGCTATCTCACACTGATAAGAATTCTGGTTGACAGTTATATTTACCCATAATTGATAACTCAAAATGAGAAAATTCACTAACCATAATTTAATAAATGCATTTTGTTTGATGGTCATTTTTAAAAGCATTTGGTTCAATAAAGAAAAAATGAAGAAGAGATATTTTCCTGTCGTCCAATATTCTTTTTTAGCAGGTAGATAAAAATATTTTGTTCTCACATGACTTCTCTAGGTAACTTGCTATTTGGCAGACTTGGGTAGAGGACCCTTGACAATTAGGTCAGTTCTTTCTGTTCCACCCCTGGAAAAAGTTCATAAAGCATTTTCTTGGGCCACACTTACTATTGCATTATTTTTAAAGAATTTATTTAGAAACCAGATATTTGGTAAAAACTCATGTTATACTTTCCTTTTACTGATTACTTATTTTTTGCTCTATTTTATTCAATTGAATTAAATGATCAGAGCTAATCAGATTATATTCAGAGATAAGAAGAAAAAAGCTCTTTCCGAAAAAATATTCACCAGGGTCAGCAGGTTGCCAAATAACATTCCTCCTATATTGAGATTCTATGATTCATCTTCTTTTAGTTTGTCCAAATATAGTTTTTAAAGAAATCAAGACTATTAGCTCCTTTCCAGTAGTGAGGCCTATGTCAATTACTTAAAATAATATTAATAAAAAAATTTAAATGCCATTTAAAAACGTTTTTACCAAAAGCAGTGTCTGTTAAAATCTCTCTTCAAGCGTTCATTCTCCCACGAATGAAGGCATTTCAAATCTTCGGCAAAGATTTGAAGCATAATTTAAATAAAATCTGTTCTTTTTCGTGCCAATTTTCTATCATCTCTATATGCTCTTGGCCCCAAAACTCAACACACCTGATGCATAAATAATACGTTGTTGAAGGTGAGTTAAACACATTTTGATGACATTTTTGACCCCAGTAAAAGCTATATGTTCTCTTTTTCTCAGTCATAAGCTGATGAACATATGCTGCCACCAAAGCTGGAATGGAGGGAGGACCTAGGGACGCTGGCTTTCTCACGCAGTAGTGATATCTAGCCTCGCCCAGCATACTACACACGGCAAGCTCATTCAGCCTTCTCTGCTTCCATGGGTTCAACTTCTGGGATTCTTAGTGATGCCTGCTTTTGAATAGTTGACTCCAAAGCCAAGAGATTTAACTCAGACTAGGCAAACTGGGGAGAGTAAGGGATTGAGTCTTTATATCTCCTATAAAACTCTGATCAGCAAGGCATCAGCAAGATACTTGAAAACAGAGATTCTCTCTGTATCTCCAAAGGAGGCTACATTTCCTTTCCTTCTGTTTCTCTGTACTCTTATTTCAGGGCCTGGAACACCAGGAGCACAAAGGATACTTGTGCCAGGCTGATTTTGGAAGCTCAAAATGGATGTCCTTTACACGCCTTTTCCTTTGTACAAAGGGTCCCCTGGTGGCTGCCACACTGCTTTCTCTGCCAGCTCTAGGAGTTGAGCAAGGCTGCTCCAAGAGATTGACGAGAAGCTATGACATCTCAATTTTCTCCAAGTTTTTGGTGTGCCCTAATTTCCATGATGCCTTTCCTTGTCACCAATCCCAAGAATCAGAAGGAGAAAACAGGAACGAAAAACTGAGGTATAGGATCCCAAGTTCCTGGCTGATCTATATAAAGGTAAAGGCAACACAGCCATATTAACGTCTTTCTTTTAGAAACCTTTTTCTTTATTTTTAGTATCATTTAAAGGAATGTATTTCTGGTGAATCATTAAAAGCAGCCTAGTTAACTGTGTATTTTTTTCTCTTAACTAAATTAATTTCTTCCTAGTACATTTGGTTCCAAGCAAAGATGGATTTCTTTTCCAAATTTCTTGGTTCTAGTCAGTGAATCTAAGGTAAAAATAGCAAAAGCAATTCAGATGATCATGCCCTCAGCCACCAAATGCTATCTGGAGTCAAAGTTTCAACTCTCTGTTTTATAACCTATATACTGGCTCTTGAAGGAGTTAAACATTTTCTAGTCTGGATGGAATCCCTTATCTCAGGACACTTGAATTCTAGTCCTGTTTGACAGGTAGACGAATGCATTTAGGCAAGTCATTTTATTCAAAATTTAGATGATTCTGTTGGAAGAGACAGTTTTTAAGATTCCTTCCAGCTCTAAAATTAATCTATTTTATGATAAAGGTAATTTTTGCAATATAATAAATACTATTTGTCCTGCTTTAATCATCCCATGCCCATTGCCTTCCCCTATGGTATGACATTTCTCAGACAGATCTGTGAAAAGGTAGACAGACGATCATAACTTAGGGTTAAAAATACATAAAACCAAAATACAATGGTCTCAGAACAAGTAACTTAATCATTGATCTTCAGTTAAGGAGCAAACTCCTTTTGTTAATTAATTAATTGATATTTATATAAATTGATGTTATAATATTATATTATATATTTATATTAATATACATTTTTTTCTTTTTTGTAAGTCAAAGTCATTTATCACCCATGCTGAAGTGCAGTGGCACACTCATGGCTACCACAGCCTCGACCTGCTGGGCTCAGGAGATCCTTCCATCTCAGCCTCTCAAGTAGCTGGGACTATAGGCATGCACCACCATGCCCAACTATGTGAATTTATTTTTAAAATGCAGTACAAGCATTTTGTCATCAATTCTACTGGGTAGACTACAGAAGAAAGCTCTGTTCTCTTGGACTAAAACAAGAGCATGACCTTTTAAACGTAGTCAAAAAAGTCTGATTTTAGAGGTGCTAGTAGATAAAGCAAAACATCTGGAAGCAAAATCTGAAGTTCATATGGAGTACAAATAAGGATAAAGCAAAACATGACTTCTCCATGTTGTGGGGGAGCAATATCAATTCTCAATGGTCAGCCAACATTAACACTAAATGAAACAGAAAATGGGAGACATCAAATCAAAATTGGTCCAAGAGGAGCACATTTAGCTCCCAGACCTTGGTTTCTCATACAATTTTCCATAAAAAAGGAACCAGAGCCCTCTGGAGAAATGGCTGATTCTAAGGCTGGGTACAGGAACACACACACACACACCAAAACAAGCCCTCATGATGGTATATATTAAAAGGGCACAGGAGCCAAGAAAAAGAACTCCCAGAGGCCAGGGTGGAACAACTCGAAGAACAAAGTAAATAAAGTATATTGGCTTAGAACTCAAATTATACATAAATATCCATGAGTCCAAACTCACATAAATAAATAATTGAACATATATATAAATGGGGAGAAGAACAACTCTCCCATATAGAATTTCAAATCCTTTAAGTAGATACTCTGCCTTCGGTGAGGTGAAACGTAACTCTTCACTCCTTAAGTGTGAGTTGCAATTAACGACTTTCTTCTAAAAAATGCATTACAGAAAGGAAGACTAAGAGTGACTTTACAGTAGAGAAACCTAGAAAACTTCAGTTTTTGACCAAAGTTAATATCAAAATTAATAAGTCATATTAATAGAATCTACCCTTGATGTGACATGATGAGAATGGCACTTACCTCTGTAGCCTTCCTCCCCAAAACACATTACTCTACTCTGATCAAGAGAGAAACATCAGGCAAATCTCAACTGTGGGCCATTCTAAAGATAAAAAATAATTTATCTTTAGGATAAATCAGTGATTAGAATTGTTAGGTATTGAGCTAAAAATAAAATTCCTGATCAGTATTCCTCAAAACTGCCAAGGTCATCAAAAACAAAGAAAACCCGACAAACTGTCATAACTAAGAAGAGCCTAAGAACACTTAACTACTAAATGTAATATGGCATGCTGGACGGGGTCCTGGGACAGAAAAAGGACACTGGGAAAAACTGAGGAAATCTGAATGAAGTATGAGCTTTAGTTAATAATAATGTATCATTATTGGCTCATTAATTGTGACACCATTCTATTGCAAGAAGTTAGTAATATGGAAAATTGGATGTGGGTTATACAGGAACTCTCTGTACTATCTCTGCAATAATTCTGTCAATCTAAAACATTTTGAAATTTAAATGTGTTATAAAAGAAAAATTTTATTATAAAAATTGTGTCCAAATGACTTCAACAACCTCAATCCACCCAGACAGAAAATGGTGATAGAAAGAAAAAATTATCAGTACTTTGGAAAATGAATTAGGGAAACTATTTGGAAAAATATAAATTTTGCTTTTTTTTTTTTCCTCTTAGCCACAGCTAAGTTGGCCAAATAATGTCCGAAATGTTATTTTGTTCCAGGCAGGATCCATCCCTTAATTGAGACTAAGAGATATATTCATAATTATGTATGATTATATTACACTTTACATATGTTATATATATCAAAAATTAAATATATAAAGTGAATGATGAACTAGGGAAAAAAGAGGTCTACAACTTCATCTTGAAGAATAACACACAAACATTTACAACAGAAGGATTTTTTTTCCAGTCATCTCAAGCATGAAGTACTTCATAAGTGGTCATGTAATGCCTCCAAATGAATCATTTAACCACATCACAGACACCAGCTAACAGAAATACAGAAAAATGAAGTGATAAGTAGAAAAATAAATAAATAAGAAGAAAAAAGAAGCTGTGAAATTTATTCTTGGTCAAAATGGCTAGACAATTCTGTTTAAACATAAAATAAATACATCTACTGACGAATTTTGTCTGACTTGCTCACCAGATACCCTAGTGTTTTGGGGAAAATGAAAAAAATCCAACAGCAGGAGAAGGAAAAGAAAGATAATTCATCTTGAGGACAAATCCATGACTAAAATAGTTAGGTATTCATCTAAAAATAAGATAAAATAAAATCCCCTTCTCTAATTTTAATCATACAATTAAACTAGAACAACTCGCAGGGAGCCTGCCATGACCTGTTTTTGAAGAAATGGTGGCACACCTATCACTTAATTTAAAGTTAGACCCAAACAGGAATAGCAGGGACCTGGGAAGAGCACTGACAACATCTTCGGGGATGGCCTGGCATCAAATACGTATCTGTAGTGCGTCAGCAGAACTGCCTCCACTCTACAAACAGAAAGGGAAGAGAGGAGAGACAAAATGTGACAGTTGACTAAGCTCCCACTTCAACTCCATTCGGACTTGTCTTTTTAGAATCCTGGCAAAATAAGTTGAAAAAGCAAAAAACAAAAAACTCTAAACAGAAACATTTCAAGATATAAATCTTGGCCCTTTTGACTAAAAATTTTTAGAGCTTATAGTTTAATATTTTGTCTATATAATTAGTATGATTTATGCTATTATAGCACCCATCAATCTTTTGTAGGCACCAAATAATTTTAGCAGTGTCATTTCCAAGGTTTATATTCAATCATACTTTATAAAAAATATATATTATGTGCTATGGACCGAACCGTGTCCTCTAGAATTTATATACTGAATCCCTAAAGCCCAATCCAACTATATTGAAGATAGAGTTGGTCTAACTCCAATATTTAAGGAGGTGATTAAGGCTAAATGAGATAATGGGAGAGGAACCAATAGAACTGGTGCCCTTATAAGAGGAGGACGGGACACAGAGGAGGACCTCTCTCTGTTATTTGAGGACACAGCAAGAATGTGGCCATCTACAAGTCAGAGAGCAAGACCTCAACAGAACTCAACCATGCTAGCAGCCTGATCTTGGACTTCCAGCCTTCAGGACTGTTAGAAAACAAATTTCTGTTGTTTGAGTCATCCTGTTGATAATATTTTGTTATGGCAGTCTGAGCTAACTAACTAGATTTAAGTACCAAGAAGCAGTGTTGTTGTAACAAGTAACTAACCACGTGAAAGCAACTTTGGAATTGGTAATGGGTAGAGGTTGAAAGAATTGTGAGGTGCATGCTAGAAATATGGATGTGGGGGAAAACTCTGATAAGGCCTCAGATGTAAATACTGGAAAAAGGAGGAAAGGCGACTTTGTTCCTAAGTGACAAAGAACCGGCCTGAACAATGTTCTAGTGTTTTGTGGAAGGTGGAACTTATAAGTGATGAAATTGAATATTTAACTGAGATTTCTAAGCAAAATGTTGATGAACCGTGTCTTAGTCTGCTTTTTGATGCTATAACAAAATATCTGAGACTGGGTAATTTATTTCACATAGTTCTGGATGCTGGGAAGTCCAAGATAAAGGTGCCAGCACTTGCTGTCTAGTGAGAGTTTCCCTCTGATTCCAAAATGCTTACTCCAGGACGGGAAAATGCTGTGTCCTCACATAACGGAAAGTAAAAGGGTCAAAAAAGGAACCAGACTTTTTCTATCAAGGCTTTTATAGTGGTATAGTGGCTTTATGCCATCCTTGAGGAAAAAAGCTATTATGACATTAATACCTTCCAAAATGTCCTGCCTCCCAACACCATTGCCCTGGGGATTAAGTTTCCAACACGTGAATTTGAGGGGGCATATGCAGACTATAGCAGAATGACTTGGTTCCTCCTGACTGCTTATAGTAAAATGCAAAAGAAGAAAGATGAATTGAGAAAGAAATTGTTAAGCAAAAAGGAACCAGAATTTGAAGATATGGAAAATTCTCAGCTACATATTGCAAAAAAATGAGAAAGCCTGTTCTGAGGAGCATACTGTGGATGTGGCTGAACAACCATTTATTTGATAAAGAGAGCATGGGTGTGACTCATGGACTGAATCAGCCATCTCAGCAAAGCCAGGAATAGAGATGGCATTATACCATTACCAACACTGCTAGTTTAAACTAAAGAGGATAGAGAAAGTAGAATGAAGAAAGACCATCAAATTTTTGGATTCAGCAGGGCCAGACCATAGAGTTACGCTGCTGGTGCACTAGTCTTTAGGGAGAGAGGAGAATGACCCCAAATGGAATTCAGAGATCATCAGGGCTGGGTCCTCCACCATGGGTCCAGGGGGCAAGCCTCTTTCCTCCTCCATTTCAAAGGATGGGCTACTGCTCCCATTTTAAGGGATCAGGACAACTCTACCCAGGGCCTCAGGGGAGGAGCCACACTCACAGAGACCCATGTGGGCAGGGTTCTCTAAGAGCACCAAGGGACAAGGTCATGCCACAAGGTTATAGATGTGATACTGCCACCCCCGTGGGCCTGGAAGGCAGAGTATTTAGCCAAAGACAATTATTTTTGAGCCGTAAGAGGCAATAGAATTTACCTTTCTGCGTTTTGATTTGCTTGTGATCTATCAACCCTTCTTTCTTTCTGATTTCTCCCTTTTGGAATGGAAACTTTTATTCTATGCCTAGCTACTCTTGTATTTTGGAAGAATATAAGTTTTCTGGTTTCACAGGGTTACAGCTGAAAAAAATTCTGTAAGATGAATCATACCTTGGGTCTCAACTATATCTGAGTTAGATGATATTTAGATGAGATTTGAGATGTTACAGTTGATGTCAGAATGAGTTAAAACTTATAGGACACTTGGGATACAACGAATGTATTTTGCATGCAAGAAGGACATGAATTTTGGAGGGCCAGGAGTAGAACACTATGGACTGAATGGTGCTCCCCCAAAGTTCATATATTGAAGCCCTATCACCCCAAATGACTATTGGAAATAGGGGGTAATTAAGGTAAAATGAGGTCATGAGGTTGGAGCCCTCATCCTATAGAGCTGGTGACTTCAAACAAGAGGGTGACCTGTCAGAGCAGCAGAGCAATGAGGGGGTCATTTGCCAAGCAGGATGCATGCCCTCACTAGAACCTGACCATGCTGGCATCTTGATCTTAGGCTTTTAGCCTCCATAGTTGTGGGGGGAAAAAAAATTCTGTGACTTAAGCCACCCTTATGGCATTTCGTTATGGCAGCCCACACTGACAAATACACAGCAAGCAAATTAGCATGCTCTAATAATTGGGGTTCTCTTCCTTCAAGACATGGTAGGACTGTACTTCCTTAATTGCTTTTAAAAGAAGGGAAAAACCATGTGATACACTTTATCCAATGAAATGTCAACAAGGGTGACATTTGTTACTTTTACTGCTGGTCTTTAATAAGAGATCCTGACTCTTCCTGTGTTTTCTTGCCTCTGTAACATTTAGTAGTCCAGATGGTGAAGTCTTTATCAGCTTGTATGTCTGGGTAAGGACAATGGGGAGTGAAGTTCCTAGCCAGTCAATCCACTCTGAGTGAGAAATCAACATGTTTTGTTACCTTACTGAGACTCTTCATTGCTAAGGTTGATACAGCAATCTTAGTCCCATAGAGGAGAAAAAAAAAAAAGTAAGAAAGCAAACAAAAACTTTTAGTCCCGTGGAGAGACAGGATTGAAAAAGCAGAAGTAAATAACAATAAACCTGGCAATACTCCCCCCCACCCCCACCCCACATACAGTGGCCCATGCCTATAATCCTATCACTTCGGGAGGTCCAGGCAAGAGGATTATCTGAGGCCAGGAGACTGAGACCAGCCTGGGCAACATAGTGAGACCCCCTTCTCTACAAAAATAAAATATAGAATTAACTGGGTGTAGAGGCTTGTGCCTGAAGTCCTGGCTCCTCGGGAGGCTGACATGGGAGGATAACTTGAACTCAGGTGTTCTAGGCTGCAGAGAGCTATACCTGCACTGCTGCACTCCAGCCTGGGTGATGGAGCAAGACCCTGTCTTGAAAAAAGTTAAAATAAAATAACTAAATAAAATGAAAACACTTTGTAATGCTCTGCTGTAGGCCGTTGAATATCCATAGTGAGCATATATTACAGATAAGACAATAAGTAAAAACATGTTGACCTTTGTAACACTGTAGACATTTTAATTATGAGATTGCCCAACTGATTTAGTAATCTAATGAGAAAGCACAAAGTTTCATTTTGTACTTTTAAGATTGTATTGCACATGGCTACCCAGATCCAAGATAATTTTAGAACAACCTTTTGATTTTACTTAACCTTGTTTAATACTAGTTGCAAACTCTTTATCTTTGTAAGGGTGAGCAACAGAAAATTAATCTTACTTGCTTTATAATAAAACACTTAACACATATCGAGACTGGCATTTGAGATTGGACATATTTTGGTATGGACCTTTTATAGTCTCAACCTTTTATAATCTCAACTAAATGTTCCCAAGGCTAACACTTAGTCTCCTTCATGGGCCTGCTCCCTGATGTCACCCCACACTTTGAACAATCTACCTTTTCCTTGGTGGGCATGGCTTTTGCAACATCAAGCTTTCACGCAATGGGTTTTCTCTGCCTTGGAGTCCCCCATTCACCACCAGGAAGATGACTACTCACTCTACAAAACACACCTTGACTGCCAATTGCACTGCAACATCTTGACCAACATATCCAGGACCAGAACAATTATTTCCTCTTTTAGATTCCCAAATCACTTTATGGTTATCTTTATTACAGTACTTATTCCCTTTAATTATAATTTACTTTTTAACATGTCTGTTCATTGCATTGTGAATTCTAAGCGGGCTGAAAACATCCCTTACTCATTGTATTATGTAGCTACAATATACTTGTTGAATGATTGGGTGAAAATGTCAAGTTATAAATTATTTCTGCCTGAAAATGTAGGTTACTTAATAAAGGTGAATCATTACATTCGTAATATTTAAATTTTTCCTTAATTGTTAGGGGAAAAGTAAATTGCAAATTTGCTTGTTTTCACTTTCCTTGTCCCTGTTCGAGGTGTTATATACACTATAGGTTGAATATCTCTTCTCTGAAATGCTTAGGAAAAGAAGAGCTTTGGATGTTGGATTTTTTTTGTGCTTTGTAATATTTGCAGTATACTTACTGGTTGAGTATCCCTAATCTGAAAATCTGAAATCTGAAATGCTCCAGTGAGCATTTCCTTTGAGCATCATGTTGACACTCAGAAAATTTTAGATTTCACAGCATTTTGAATTTCAGATTTTCAGATTAGGGATGGTATTTAAGTTTTCTGGTCTATGCTTTGTAGCTGCTGATAAGAAAGAATATAAGGAGTCTTGGAATTGTCTATATTTCTGTCCAAATTTCCCTTTGCAGACTTCTGACGTGTGATTTATATTCCTTGGGTAATAGAGGGTCTTTCTTCAACTTTCTTCATAGCCAGCCTACCGTGCATCTTCAGTCTCCATCCCTACCACTCCTGTGGACAAGAACAAAAGCAGAACAAAACCCAGGAACCAGAGATGCCTTTTTTATGCTCTTAATCAAAGGCTATGGCTGCCCAAGCTTGGCGCACACTTCCAAGCAGCTCTCCCAAGCAGGGCTCATTGAGATCAGCTTGCTACAGCATGTGGCCCACAAAAACAGAGAAACTACAAATTACTGCACCCACCCTTTATCCTGGACCCCTACCCTGACATAAAAAAAAAAAAGAGAGAAAAAGAAAGAGAAAAAGAATTCAAAAGGACTCACATCAGATGAGACAGTGGATGGTTTTTTGTGGGTGTGCAAGGACTTTTTTTTACATGTGTTCTAGCTTGGACAGGGAAGAAATGGCTTCACAACATTTCAGGAGACAGCACTGTGTAGAGGCTGGTATCTGTAAGGCATGGGACTAAAAGTAAACTCCATCAGTTACTGTTGTGTAATTTTAAATAGTTACTTAACCTGACACACCTCGGTTTCTTCATTTATATGGTGGGTGGGGTGGGGAGGGCACGATAGCATATCCCTAACAGGGTTGCTAAGATGATTCCATAGAAGGGCCGAACATGCATAGGACACCTCACTCATCATCCTTCACTCCCACTGAGAGTCACCATTTTTATTCACAGCATAAAAGCCTTCATTATTAATAACCATTAGCATTATACTAGCAACTGATCACAATTTGATTAGCTTGATTTGTTGAGATAATATGGGGGAAACAACTGGGATGGAATTTGAAAGATTAGAACTTGGAGCAGCCAGGCTCGGTGGCTCAGCCTGTAATCCCACGCTTTGGGAAGCTGAGGTGAGTGGATTGTCTGAGCCCGCGGGTTCGAGACCTGCCTGAGCAACTTGGCGAGCCCTCATCTCTGCAATAAATAAATAAATAAATCAGCCGGGCATGGTAGCGCGTGCCTGTAATTCCGGCTACTTGGAAGGCTGAGGCGGAAGGATCGCCGGAGCCCAGTGGGTCGAGGCTGCTCCCGGCCACTGCACTCCAGTCTGGGTGACAGAGTGAGACTCCAGCTCCAAAAAAAAAAAAAAAAAAAAGGAGCTTGGCTGAACCTCTAAGAAGCTGTTTCACATTTCACAAGTTACTCTTTGAGCTCCATTTCCTCATCTTTAAAACAAAAGAGATTAAGAGATGGGTCTCATCTGCAAGTGCTAATGTGGAATCTCTGTGATCAACTAAGCTTTATTATTTCATCTGCAAATGAAGTTGTAATGGAAATAGAGGTAAAGCTTGGGAGGAAGGTGTTTATAGCCAACCAAGGAAAAATTGTCAAGTCCTGTTTACAAAAACTTAAGAGGCTCCAGTTAGGTAACACCTGAGTTACTTGCAATAAAATTTGAGTTGAATTTTTATCATCAATGATTTTGTCACCTTCTTCCCCTGTTAAATTTTTAAGTCTCAAAGTCTTCTACACATTCTGATTTTAAAAGACAAATAGGGCTTTAGTGACCATTGTAAAATGCTTACAGATCAGAGTTTCAATTTGGTTTCCTTTTAAGATATTAGCAGAACTTGTCTCTTCAAATAATATGACCAGCATACCAGATAAAGTGTAAGAGAGACCATTACTAGCAAAACAGAATGTGCTGTAGCATGCTATCATAAAGTTGACAGGTCCGAATGAAATTACAAGAACAAAAGAAGAAAGGAAGAAAAAAGAAGAGAGGAAGAAAAAGGGAAAAAAGAAAAATAAGTTTAAAAATATGTTACTGAATGTGAATTCTTGGAATAGCAATACATCATCTGCCTGGTCAAGTCTAAAAATGTGATGTAATTCCAATTTTTAGAGAAAAGGGTGATGCTTGTACAGATGTATGTCACTTAGTGATTTTATACCATTAAGTGTATCTGGAAATAAATTATTTTATTTTCAAAAGGCAAAGTTTTCAAATACTCACATTAAAGGTACGTTTGAAGGAATTTTAAGGAAATTTCACTGTCCTTCAATCAAATCCAGATGATGAGACCATTCATCGGTTTGAGGTCAATTTTTAAGTTTTGCTAAGACCATGGAGCCAAGGCCAGACATTCTGGGCTAGAACCCAATTCTGCTATTTTCTAACTGTGCAAACTTTAGCAAACTATTTCACCTGTCTTCATCTCAATTTTCCAGTTGCCAAAGTTGGAATAATGAAAGTATTCTATATTCTCAGGATTTGGTGAAATGATAAATAAAACAACTCATAAAAGCACCTGTAATATCTAGCACATAGTAAATTTTCAATAAATATAAGATGTAATTATTAGTATACTCGTTTAAATATATATACTTTTATACTTTTAAATAGTATGTATTTTATACTTTTAAATAATATATATTTTGTTACAAAATACATATGTTCATCAACTTATAATTGGATGTGGGCAAGAAAATCTATGCCACTGACAATGTTTTTATTCTAACTGCTTTGAAACTATTTTCTCTAATACTACTGCCACACAGAGTGAAACCAAGGTAACCACTGCATTCATAAGCCTAGAATTATTTTGAATGGCTGACATAGTCTAAATAGCCCTGATTTTCTAAGAGACCAAGTTTATTCCAACACTGCTGTTTAGAGGCCTACTCTTAAAGACACATCCACCTTCTCATGTTGACCGAACCAAATTCATCTGCCTGCAGCAAAAGGACAAAAACAGCAAACATATTTATACCAACCAGAAAGGAGAAAGCAACAATTCTACTCTCTCTCTTTCATCTCACTGGGAATCCTTTACTCAGTTTTAATATCATCATTTGCCCATGTCCCAAAGAAAGCACCCTATTTTATCTGGCCCAAGGACATATAATTACTTTGCAATTATTTTTGAATTGAAACACTTTGGGAAGGATATGATTCACTGATCAGTTGTCTAGAACATTTATTTTTATAATAATAACAACAACAGCTACCACATAATTGTACTATGCCTTGCTTTAAGAACTTTGTGAATACTATTTCATAAAATAACCTGATGAGGGGTGATATTATTATTTTTTCCTTACACATGAGAAAGATGAGGCTAAGAGGTTAAGTAAGTAGTTCTAGGAATCCTACAACTAGAAAAGAGTAAAGCTAGAGTCCTGAAGCAATGAAGATGTCCCCCTCCATTTTCTTTGATTTGTCCTACTATTTCATCAGAAATTCAGCCTAGTTTTCATGTTTTTCTGGAAAGGTATTCTCCAGTTATTTTTTCTCTCTTCATCCATTTTACTTAATGTCCACATCACTGTTATAATATTTATTTTATCTTTGTTAATGGTTTATGGATTCATTTTAAAATTTCCATTACATGCACCACTGTTCCTTGGGTTTAAATCCACATCCATTTCTTCTTTAATCTCCTGCTGCCTTTTAAACAAACTCCTCACCTGGTTTTGCTCTTGTCTGCAAGTAACTCTGAGGATCAGCTTGCCTCCTTAATTTGGGACTCAGCCATATTTCTATATCTGATACCTTCTGTTCCTGGCTTCCTTGATAAGTGTGTCTCTATAGAATATTATTATTTTACTGTAATTTGTAGGACCTAAAATATACAAGATAACTAACGGAATCAATAGCCCTGAAGACTACTTATAAGTACTCGGATGTTCAGTGCTTCCATTTTCATTTTTGAGCTAAATTGTGTGTGTGTGTGTGTGTGTGTGTGTGTGTGTGTGTGTGTGTTTGTGTGATTAGTATTTATGAACTCATCTCAGTACAATCAAATGAAATACTGTACAGAATATTCCTGGAGTGATAGGTCACATTAAGAATCCCAGGAAATGAGTGCATACTATTCATGGGACCGAAATTGTGGCAAAGCCAGGTGTCCAGTGCCAAACCACATGAATTCTCATCTTCTGATCCCTCCCCTGCAATACAGAAGCTTGTCACAAAGCTGTTCTCTAGGGCACAAAGCCTGTTTCTGTTGAGGCGGGTGCAGTTACCAGCAAAGAAACCCTCATCATGATCAGCTATAGTTCAGAGGCACGTAAGGCAAAGGAAGCAATTTTGACAAAGAATAGCAAGAGGTATCCATACAAATGTAGAACAAAAACATAAAAAGGCATAAAAGGTATTGATAATTAATTTAAAATACTGTAAGGAAACCATAGCTAAAGCGAGAGGGAAAATAAAGCCTCAACAAAGACAAACGGAACTGCCGAGGCCATAAAAGCGAATGCCCCAACACTGGATTACAATCACAACGCCCAAATTTTTTCCTGTAATTATGGTTCTACTTACACCATCTTAGAGTCATAAAAAAACTTGAGTGGATAGGGGATTATTTCATGCTGGGAATATAGAAATAAGTTTGAACAAATTGCCCATTTGTGATTATTTAAATAAAACATCATAATTGGAATACGTTGGTCGATAAAGGCAATTTTTTTCCTTCTCTCTCTTTTGTATAAGAACAATACACTAAATGCTATCTTGATTTTTTTACTGCATTTTTGCAAATACAGTATTTAATGCCAGGTGCCCCCTCATTTTTACATTGTGATAGGCTACACAAAAGGAGGAGTAAATGCACTCTGAGTTGTTTTTCCACACCACTTGGGCTCTGACAAATCATTAACAACATTCTCTGCTTCAGTATTGTCTTCTATGGTAATTATATGCCACTTGACTCAATGGTGCTCACATTTAATGGGTCTCACTTTTACACCCCCCCACCCCCGCCCCTTGGTGGTTCTCTAACAAAGTTACATTTACCATCATTGTTTTCACAGACTTTCAAAATATATTTCAAAAGAAGAGGTTCTTCCTCTTGTCTTTTTACTACCAACAAAGAAAAAGCTAGTTTTTGATTGTCTTAAGATGACGGGATTTCTTGCATTGAAAATTAATCTTTCTCAGGTAGGAAATGAAGGTTTAGATTTCCCATGTCCTCACTTCAGTATTATTTTCTTAGGCACTACTATCCGTCTTTCGATCTAGAAAGAGTTTCTAGTTGACTGGACTTTTCAGCTTTTAGATTTAAATTTTTGAAATAATTTATATGTCAACTGATGTTTAAGTAGAATTGAACAAATTATTTTTCATAATATATTAATAGTTAATAAATATATAAAACGACTTAAATGCCTATTGTGGGCAAAGCTTAAGTCTACACATTGGAAAAGACTGGAAAGAATAAAACATAGACCCTGCCCTCAAAATTTTGGTCAAGGAATAAGGTACAAACTGTTAGATGAGAAATGTCAGAAAGCTGCTGGGGATCTCAAATGCCACAGTAAATAAGAGGAAACAGAAGTGATAGTGGGCTGATGGAATTGTACTGGGTTCTCAGATTTAGATCATCTCCTCTAAAGCATGAAGGAGTTCAAAGCCATCTAATTCAGCTGCCGTTTTAGGTCTTCAATCTCCCTGCCAAATACTTGCTGAATGAAAGCACTTCATTCTCATGGATGCCAGTCTCTGCTTGAACCTCTTTTATGACAGAGAGATCACCCCCTGTCAAAACAGCTCATTTTCTCTCTGCATTTTGAAATTTCTTCCCTACATTGAGTTGGAACTGTTCAACTATTCTACTTCTATCCTAGGGAGCTCATAGCAAAAGAGCATGGGATCTGGAGCCTAACACACTGGATTCAAATTGAAATTGTGCTGGGTATGGCCACCTCCCAACACTTTGGGAGGTGGAGGCAAGAGAATTGCCTGAGCCCAGGGGTTCGAGACCAGCCTGGGCAACATAGCAAGACCTCGTCTCTACAACAAGAAAAAAAAAAAATTAGCCAGATGTGGTGGTGCATGCCCATAGTTCCAGCTACTTAGAAGGCTGAGGCAGAAGGATCACCGGAGCCCAGCAGGTTGAGGCTTCAGTGGCTGTAAGTATGCCACTGCACTCCAGACTGGGTGACAGTGAGACTCTGACTCAAAAGCAAACAAACAAATAAACAAAAAAAAAAAAATCAAAACTTCACCAGTAACTAAGTGCCTTTAAGTAAACAGAATATTTTCTCTAAGCCTCAGGTTTTTTTCAAATGTAAAACAGAAATATTTCACCAATAGTATCAAATGATGGTTTTATTGTAAGGATTTGCTGGGCACAAGGCCTAGCATTCATCAATTACTCAATTAAAGTTGGCTATTATAATTATGACAACACTTTAGATATTTCAACACAACCCTGGTGTCCTTTTCCCATGGTGTTCTTTTATACTATAGTGTAACAACATTTAGAGAAGTTAAATGACATGCTCAGGGTCACATGTCTGATAAGTGACAGAAACATAAGATCTAAGGTTTTCTACAAATCCAATGACTTTGCCATTATAAAATATTTCAGGAACGTTTCAGATACTTTAGCCAAAACAATAGCATAATTTATTTTACAATAAATGGTACCAGAGTACTCAAGGTAGATTTCAATATTCCACACCATCCACTGATCTAAATGCTGAATGAGGAATTAGGAATGTGTAAAACTAAAGAAATTGTCTTAACAAGAAAGAATCTCATTAAATCCAACAGTGATCACACTATATGTAAGAACCCATAATTTCCATTCTCCATATTTCTTCTTCTTTCTAGTTCAATATTCAAAACTGAAAAGTTTCAACGTTTCTTGTAATACTTCATAACTAGATTAATCCAATACTTTCCTGCAGATTTTACCTAATCCAGGATCTACCCACTCATGCTCCTTTCTTCATACTCCTTCCAAAATCATTAATATGAAACATATCAGGAGTATGCCACCTCTCTCTTTAAAAACCTTCTAAAAATGAACCCTAGCCATTTATAAGACCATGTCCAAATTTCTTGGCAAGCTATTCAAGATTCTTCTGACTAGTATCAAGTCTATGTACCCAGCCTCATTTCATACTGGGGACTTTGTTGCATGAAGTCAGTAACTCAATGCCTGACATATTCTAAATGGTCAATAAACTGTAGTTATAATAATAATATTTATTCTGGAAGGTACTACCTCCCTTCTCCATCTATTGTTATTTATTTATTCATTCAACTAATATGTACTGGTCAACATTTTAGACACCGTGGGTGTAGTAATTGAAAGAACAAGACCTTGTTCTTAATGCATTTATATTAGCAAGAAAACAAGCAAAATAAATGAAAAATAAATAAATAAATATTCCTTGTTAGATACTGAGAAACACTAAGAAGAAAATAAAACAGATAAAGAGGATAAAGTATATTGAGGAGGAGAGTCGGCACATTTAGATAGATGACTAGGGAAGACTTGACTGTTTAGGTAATATCTGAGCCAAGAGCTAAAGAGAGTGAAAGTCTCAAGTGCCTATCTAGGGAACGAGTATTCCAGCTAGAGGGAACAGCTAAGGCCAATACTATGAGGTAGGTGATTACTGTGTTTGAATACAGTGCTGCGTTTTGAAATTTCTTCCCTATATTGAGTTGGAACTGTTGCAACTATTCTACTTCTACCCCAGGGAGCTCATAGCAAAAGAGCATGGGATCTGGAGCCTGACACACTGGATTCAAATCGAAACTGTGCTGGGTGCGGCCACCTCCCAGCACTTTCGGAGGTGGAGGTGAGAGAATTGCCTGAGCCCAGGGGTTCAAGATCAGCCTGGGCAACATAGCAAGACCTCGTCTCTACAATTAAAAAAAAAATTAGCCAGGTGTAGTGGTGCATGCCTGTAGTATGCAGATTAAGTAAGGAGGTTACTAGTAGGAGAATGATTCAGAAATGTAACAAGAGGAAAGAGATTTGGGAACTTGAGAATTACAATTCTTCAAGAGATAGCGAAAACCATTGGAATGGGTTATGAGAACACTGATTTTTAAAACAAGTTCACACCTCATGCTGTGATAAGTCAAGGTTAACTCCAAGTTTTTAGCTTAAACAATTGGAAGAAGAAAAATGCATCATCCCACTGTATCCAGTGACTGCATCAGCAAAACCATTACCTTCTATCCATCTGCACTCTCTATCTTAGCCCAAACCACTATCATTTTTAGCTAAGCTAATACAATATAATCATAAACATCATCTCTTGCCCCCATCTACTCAATTTGTTTGCAGAAATTAGGATGATCTTGTATACACAGGAAGCCCTGCAATGGCTTACATATTGACTTAGAAAATAACTTAATTCCTTATGACTTGCAGTATCCTATTTCACCACCCTCTCCCTCTGTTATATCATGTCTCTGGCTTTATGACATATTCTAGAACTGTCTCCCATGTCTGGATCTTCATACAATTGACCCTCTGCCCAGAAACCATCCCATCTCCTGATCTTTGAAATGGTAATATCTTCATTTCTGACCCCAACTTAAATGGTAGATCCTCAAGGAAATTTTTTGTGGCCATGGTCCAACCATTCACTTTTTAACTGATATTTATTGAGTACCTATGTACCCAATACAGTCTTAAATGTCATTCATTTTCACTTATTTCAATTGGTGGCTATATTTCAGATTAAATTCCTGTCTCTCCAACTGAATTACAAACCTAAGAGCCAGAGTCATATATGCCTTGTTGACCGTTGTATCCTTTCTGATACATGGCAGGCAATTTTTTAAAAAATTGTAGAATAAATGTTTAATGTTATCAGAATTTGCTGATTTTCCTTTAGACTTCCAATATAGAATTTATTTCATTAAAATTTTATATCATAGGTAATTACATATGTAGCCCTTTTCTCTAATAGCATCTAGCTTACTTGAGATAGAAGCCATTTCTTCATTATTATTATATCTTTCTTTTTTTTTTTTTTTTGAGTTGAAGTCTCATTCTGTTGCTCAGACTGGAGTGCAGTGGCACGCTCACAGCCACCATATCCTTGACCTGCAGTGCTCAGGAGATCCTTCCACCTTAGTCTTTCAAGTAGCTGGAACTACAGGCACACGCCACCACACCCGGCTAATTTTTTGATTTATTGTAGAGATGAGGTCTTGCCAAGTTGCCTAGGCTGGTCTCGAACCCATGGGTTCAGGCAAACCTCTCACCTTGGTCTCCCAAAGTGCTGGGTTTATAGGCATGAGTCACCGCAGCAGGCCATTATTGTGTCTTTCAAAAGGCCGGGCTGAGTAATTGTGCAATTATAAATACTTCTTGAATTGAACTGATGACTGAGTATAACTTTGGGATTTTCCCCAATATCTAAATTGAATGTATCTTAGGAGACTTGACTTAATTCTTTTTTATTTTTACATGTTTAAGCTTCAGTTACCCTCAAAGTAATCTCCATTTGATGAAATACACCGAGAGGCTTTTTCTATTGATTAAAGCAGTTTTTGAACTTGTCAATTTTAATGCTTTTTATTACTTCTGCTGTCTTTTGTTTCACCTCTTTCACATCAGCAAAACATTTCCTTTTGAGGACCTTTTTCATCCGGGAAACAAATGAATAGGGAGGGTGGGACATGGAAGGGTCATGCCATTTTGGGTCAAAAACTGCTGAACACTCAGTGTGGTGTGGGCAGGTGCACTTGTATATCATTCATCATGAAATGTGCAAACACATTGAAAGAATCTCCAAAAAAAATTCACTGATGCCTAACACAGCTTCTCACAGCAATGTTAGCTGGTACACTGATGTCAATGGGTTCCTAGAACACTTAACTAGTGGAGGAAGCCTGTACTAAAAGAGGCCCACCCTCTAAAAAATAATTCTGGGATTTTTGGGGGGTCGCCCCTCCTATGTCCTGCTTTCTTCACCACACTCATCATGTAGGACAGTTCCCCTACATGAAGGTCCAGCTTCACTGACCTTTCTCTAACCCTGCACTACACTCGCTGTTCAGGCCTGTGCACTGACTGCCCCTCCACTCAGAACGTCCTTCACCCTGATGGCCAGGAGCTCAGGCTCCTGCTCCCTCTTCACGCTCCAATTCAAATGTCACTTTTTCGAAGAGGTGTTTTCAGAAAGTTCTATGAAAAGAATCCTTTCCTCATCCCACTCCAAAGTCATTCTGCTCTATTTTTATCTTACCAACTCGTGACTAAAATTCTTATTTATTTGTGTACAAACTCATGGTTGATCTTTTCCTATATAATTTGAGTTAAACACAACACAGGTCTTGGTTTGTTCACTGCTATTCAATTCTATGTCTAGAACAGTGTCTGGGATATAATAAAGCATGCATAGTAAATATTTGTGAAATGAATGAATTAATGCATACGTAATTAAAATATGCTACTGGCATTTATTATGAACCACTGGCCAACGTGTAACTCTTGAATTGTGTGTAAGCTAAAACCCACTATGTAATTGAGAGCATTTCTAAATTCTTTTTTTTTAATTTAAAGATGTGGTGTACAATTCAGGGTTAGGTATACAAGTGTTCATTATGCAAGTACCCTTGTTGATGAGGTGTGCTTCCCCCCCCGCCCCCCGGCAGTTTCCCACTACTGCCAATCCCTTTCTTATAGTATTATGATAATTGTTCAAGGTCCGCTTATGAGTGAGAACTTATGGTACTTTGTTCTTTTTTTCTGTGATAGATCACTGAGTATGATGGACTCTAAATCCATCCAGGGTGCTGCAAAGTCCATATGTTTGTCCTTCTTTATGGCTACAAAATATTCCATTGTGTATATGTACCACATTTTTTTTTAACCAATCAAGTTTTGAGGGGCAGCACGGTTGGTTCCATGTTTTTGCTATTGTGACATTTCTAAACTCTAACCTGAAAGTCCCCTTTTATGGGATGTCATACAGGAAGAAAGGAGGTTTTCCAGGGTAAAGAGTGATAGAATCTAATATGGACAGTGAGTTACTAGCACATTTTTTAGATCATGGAAAATCAACAATAGATGCTTGCTGAAATTGATCTGAAATTAGAACAAAAACCTACATACGACATCTCCTGCTATAAATTCCAGCATCACTCAAACTAAATTTAAACCATATTTACTTATTTATAAGTATCATTTAAATAGATGAATATACATTCTTGTCGACTAATTTTCAGTGATTTACTGAGATGCTCTATTTAAAAATGTCAAGTGGCCATTAGCAGTGTACCTCCAAGAATTTTTCTGCCATAATATTCCTACTTAAATATTGTCATTGCGTTATTTCATTTTATTGATTTATTTTTTAAAAAATCTTGCTGGAATTGCTGAACATTTTAAATAGCAATTCAGTCTCAATGTAAGGCAATTAAAACACATGAAGCAGAGATGGAAGGGAAAAAAATACCATAGACTTGACATAGCACCAATATACCTGGTAGCCAGTAAGGGCTGCTAGAGCTGGGTTTGCCCATGAGTAGGACTGAAAGGTACAGTCTCTCTTTTTTTTTTTTTTTTTTGAGTTGGAGTCTCACTCTGTCGCCCAGACTGAAGTGCAGTGGCCGCTCCTGGCCACCGCAGCCTCGACCTGCTAGGCTCCGGCGATCCTTCTGCCTCAGCCTTCCAAGTAGCTGGAATTACAGGCACGCGATACCATGCCCGGCTGATTTTTGATTTATTGTAGAGATGAGGTCTCGCCAAGTTGCCCAGGTGGGTCTCGAACCCGCGGGCTCAGGCAATCCACTCACCTCAGCCTCCCAAGGCGCGAGATTATAGGCTGAGCCACCGAGCCTGGCGGTACAGTCTCTTAAAACATGCCACTCTGGGCCAAATTTAGTCCATCTGAATGCTTTGGAAGACTCCAAGGGAGTCTGTTGGGCACCTTACTGTGTTCTCCTTGTTTCCTTTTTCCCACAACTAATTTCAGTCACCTCCCTGAAGATCAATATGCCTGAATGTAGAATTCTAACATCATTATTATTATATTAGTATTATCTTAAGGCATTACAAATAAAACTAAAAATACAGCCAGTTGTGGTGGCTCACATCTGTAATCCCAGTACTTTGGAAGGCCGAGGTGGGAGGACTGCTTGAGCCCAGAGGTTTGAGATCAGCCTAAGCAACACTGTGAGACCCATCTCTACAAAAAATCAAAAAAATTAGCTGGGGATAAGGGTGCACACTGTAGTCCAGTTGCTGGGGAGACTGAGGCAGAAGGATCGCCCGAGCCCAGGAGATTGAGGCTACACTGAGCCGTGATCATGCCACTGCACTCTAGCCTGGGTGACAGAATTAGATTCCAACACAAAAAAGTCAATTAATTAAAAAATAAAAACACAGTTATATTTATTTCTATTTCATATTCATTTCTATAGTTTCCCCTGTCTGATTCTATTCAAATGTGTCGTTGTCCCAATAACTGCTAATCTTCCTCAAAACAAGGATTGAACTACCTGGATCTACTTAGGTTCTTCCCATACGGGGCAAATAATGAAGGGTAAGATTCCATACACTCTCACATTTGCGGTTCAGAGTTCTGTGATTAAAATAGAGCTTTCCTCAGAGAATCCAGAATTATTTGCTTACATTATATATGTTTAAATATTTTTAAAAGTATCTACCCTCCTTTGAGAGGAGACACTCGGCAATAAAGAACCATATGTTGTTTCTGAGAAGTACATGGTTGAAATAGACAGGATCACATTTCTCTGGCTGCAATGCTGTTTGAAAACTTTAAATATTAACAACAGTGTGTTTCTCTCCTAGAGTGTATGCTACTATATGTCTCAAAAATGAGGTGTAATAATGGGACTGCTGATGAAAGCTATGATGGCCTTATAGAATGCTGGCTGTCATCGATTGAGCTCCTACAATGGACTAGTCACTGTATTTAATACTTTACACAATGCATATCTAATCTCCACAACAAAGCTTTAAGGTAAATATTATTTTCACTTCACTCTGAGGAACCAGGGCTCAGGGTTGGATGACCAACTTACAAGGTCACAGTCTAATGAGGGTCATGGCTAAGATGAATTCAACTCAGATCTTTCAGGCTATACATTATGCCAAAGGTCTTAAACTTGTTCTCACATCGGAATAGCCTAGTGGGCTTGTTAAGAACCATACCACTAGATCCCACCTCCACAGCTTCTGATTCAGTGTTTTAGGCAAGGCCTGACCTACTACATTTCTCTTGAGTTCACAGGTGATGTTGATGTGTCTTTTTCAAAATCCCACGTTGAGCACTATTATTGTTATGCACCATGCTTTGGGTTAGAATGTAGGACCTCAGAGTGAGACCAATCAAATACTATTTTTCTCCAGGAGTTTCATATATATTTTAATGAAATTTTAAATATATTAATGAAACATTTATCAAAATATTTATAGATATTTCTGGAATTTTCAGGTAATTTTGGCTTTCTTTCTACTCTTCAGAATTGTTTGACTTTTTAAAAATAAACATATGTGACCGGGCACGGTGGCTCAAGCCTAAAATCCCAGCACTTTGGGAGGCCAAGGTGAGAGGACTGCCTGAGCCTGCAGGTTCAAGACCAGCCTGGGCAACATGGTGAGAGCTTGTCTCTACAATAAATAAATTTTAAAAATTAGCAGGGCGTGGTAGTGCACACCTGTATTTCCAGCTACTTGGAAGGCTGAAGCAGAAGAATCACTGGAGCCCAGCAGGTTAAGGCTGCAGTGGCCGGGAGTGTGCCACTGCACTCCAGCCTGGGCAACAGAGTAAGATTCCAACTCAAAAAAATAAAAAAGAAAATAAAAAATATAAATGAATATATGTAATTTTTATTATCAGTGAGCAAAAAGCTGATTGCATTTAGGACAAAATGAAACAAAGAAGCTCAGGAGTATTACATTTACAGAGGTCACATCTCAGTACTTTTTCAGCAAGAATACACACACACACAGACACACATATACACACACATCCTTATCTCTAAAACAAAGACAAAGGCTTTATTTTCCAGCCTAATCTAGGTTAGTTAAGAAGATGTGAGTTCAAATTCTGAACCAGTCACTTACTATCCATATTAGCCATGCCAAATAAATTCACTGCTCCAAATCATAGTTTCTTTATCTGTACATTCAGAAGATTGAGCTAGAATCATATATCTCATAGTTAAAGGACTTTTAAAAGACTAGATGGTCTCAAAAGTTCAGTCGTGCTCCATACACTGTGCTAGTATAAATCCTCCTTTCGGGATTTGAAGGAGAAAAAGACCCAATATCAGGCACTTTACGATGTGAGGGTCATTTAGATGAGACCAGAACAAACTGAAGGGTAGTTAAAGGTGCAGGGTCACTTGGTCAAAATGCCCCTGCGACAGTTTTACATTTTTAAGTGATATCATGTTACATAATAATAGCACATGACTATTTTTATTCTGTGAATTATAATCGCTAAAGGAAATACCCCAGTATTTATGAGATGCTTAGTGCGTCTGTCACCATGGCCTTATGGCCCAAATCAAAGTGATCGGAGCTATTAAGATGATTTCCCTATTTGGCTGGGTTTGAAAGACTATAGTTTTGAAGTCAGTGGCAGATGACCTACTAATGGTGTTTAATGGTTCTCTCAACAAATTGTGAAGTACCTTGAATGACCCACTGGTTAAATACGTAAAAGGAAAATTCCAGCTTTCATCATTTAATCTTGATTCTCTCCTGTTTTTCTTTTGGACAGCAATGTTTTATTTTCACCTTCAAAGAAGAATAGGGAGAATAATAAAGGGGAGGGAAAGGAAATTTAGAGTTCTTGAGCATTGGGCTAAACACTTACTATGAGCCATCTCATTTGATCTTCACAACCCTACAGGAGAAGGAAATGTTATCTCCATTTTGTAAGTAAGGTAAGGGTACAGAGAAGTTGCATGACTAAGATCACAGAGTCAGGTAGCTATGCAGTGGGATTTGAATGTGATCTATTGGAATCTAGAGCCCTAGCGTTTTGGTGGTGTTTCCCAGAAAGAAAAACACAGATTGTCTCTCCATGTTGTGTGTGGCTATAACACACAATGGGCCCTTGATAAATGCTTCCTTTTTTTATTTTATTTTTTTTGAGTTGGAGTGTCACTCTGTTGCCCAGACTGGAATGCAGTGGCCGCTCCCGGCCACCGCAGCCTCGACCTGCTGGGCTCCGGGGATCTTTCCACCTCAGCCTTCCAAGTAGCTGGAACTACAGGCGCGTGCTACCACGCCTGGCTAATTTTTGATTTATTGTAGAGATGAGGTCTCGCCAAGTTGCCCAGGCAGGTCTCGAACCTGCAGGCTCAGGCAGTCCACTCACCTCAGCCTCCCAAAGGCACGGGATTACAGGCTGAGCCACCTAGTCCGGCTAATGCTTCCTTTTTTTAACAAATATTTTTCTGCACTTAAATGAGCATCATAAACATGCAAATAAAAGTGTGTGAAGGATTGGCAGTAGTGGGAAACTGCGGGGAGGGGAAGTGGGGGCAGGACTGGCGGTAGTGGGAATCTGCTGGGAGGGGGCACACCTCATCAACAAAGGTACCTGCATAATGAACATTTGTATGCTTAGCCCTGAATTGTACCCCACATCTTTAAAATAAAATAAAATAATTTTAAAGTGTGTCAAAAAGACAATAAAAACCAAGGCAGCAAGAGAAGAGATTCAAGGTCCAGGCTGACATTAAGGGGAAGCAAACAAAGGAAAATTTGAGGTGGTGAGGGTAACCCAGAGCTCATACACAGAGAAAGCATAATGCAAACCAAGGATAGATTACTGAGTAATTTGGCCATCCCAGCCTTAGCTGCCTTTCTTTCCTTCTACCTTAGCAAGCCACCTAATCATTGGGCTGGAAACAAGAGGCAAGTTGTTGGCTGAGAGACCAAAGTCAAGGAAAGTTGAAGCAGAAAAATTCATGGCAAAAAAGTTTCTTACCTTGGAGCTGATGATAAATCCAGCAAGGCTCATGTCTGCAGAAGGGGAAAAATGTCTCCATTTCACATAAAATTAACTTCAAAATCACTTCTGGGTGATTCTTGCCTGTCAGCTTCCAGATAGAAAATGTAAAAGCAAGCCAGAGAGAGAGAGAAGCTTCAGGAATTGGACACCCATTTACTTTCTATTCTGGCCTGAACATTCCCAAAATGCACTATTTTTTTTCTTTGCCTGTTCAGAACACAGGCCAAATAAATGAGTTTGCATCTTACTCTTGATTTAATTTTCTTTATTTTGTGAATATGCATCACAACTAGAACTGTAATATAATTTCCTGAGAAGAGTATTCATTTTTTAAAATAAAAATCTTGATTGACTTACCTAGCAATTTTCTAATCCCTTCTTGCTTGTAAGCAAGGTCATTTGAATATGGAGAATTTATTTCAGGGGCCCTAAATATTTAGAGAGTAGGTGCTCTTTATCTTAAGGAAGTGAGTTGCAAAAGCAAAACAAGAAATCATTATTGTAGAGTTTTTTTTTTTTTTTGTCTTTATAGGAAGAAACAACTCTAAAAATAAAATGGATACTTGAAAGTGGATCTGAATGACCACAAAAAATAAGATCTTCCTTGTTTTAGTCTACTTTGTGATGCTATAACAGAATACCTGAGACTGGGTAATTTATAATAAGCAGAGATTTATTGGCTCACCATTCTGGAGGCTGGAAAGTCCAACATTAGGGTGCCAGCTTCTGGTGAGGGACTTCCTGCTGTGTCATCACATGGCAGAAGGCAAGAGGGTAAGCGAGCAAGAAAGGGCTGAACTTACCCTTTCATAAAAACATTAATCCCATTCATCAAGGCAGCGCTCTTATGACTTAATCACACCTTAAAGGTCCCACCTCTTAAAGGTCCCACTTCTTAATATTATTCCAATGACAATTAAATTTCAGCATGAGTTTGGGAGAAAACAAATATTTGAATAGCATTTCCATTCTCCTAGGCCTGAATGATCTGCTTCTGTGTTCATCAAAAGAAAAGAAGGCAAGAATCTGAAATATCCTTTTAGTCAGAATTCACCTGCTTATTTAAGAATCTATCTATTAAGGTCTTTGCAGAATAAGCCTTATTTCTTTTTTGATCTCTAACTTTATTTTAGTGCATTTGGTTTTATACTACCTAGAGCATCTTTATTGCATGAATTTGTTCATACATATTTCATTCCCATCAGACTATATGCCTGTCCATTAAACAAATATTTTATTGTTCATTATCTATATGCCAAAAGATAAACCACTGTTCTTGTTCTAGACACTACATTTCAGCAGGTCACCTATTAAGATTGAATGAGGACTTGCATCTCATTTGATTTTGATTTTTCTTCATATCATAAAACAGGGCTAATAGTAGTACTTATTTCGTAAGGTTTCTGTTAGAATCCAATTAGATTACACAAGCAAAGTTCTTAGCCTATGGCCCGAAGTGTCATAAGTGTTCAACACATATTAACAATCATTACTGCTAACAGAGTGCCTGACATACACCAGAGGTTTAATAAGTATTTGCAGAATGAATGGTCAAAGATTGGTTACATATAGTGTTTGATATGGTAGTGACCTTGCTTAGTACAATTGGTTATATCATGCGTACTAACTGGTCCCTTGGTTCCAGCCATTTAATAGGTTCTAGGTAAGTTTGCATATAAAGATTGACACTGAAGTCATTCTATTTTCAAGACAATACGTCCAGCTAACTAGTAAGTGGATACATTTGAGAGTCACAGGACATAGCAGACATCACACTGTATTAGAGAAAACCTAACACCCTGACATGGCATCTTCTTCCACATAGAAGCATGTCTATGGCATAGGAATAGCCACTTTTTAGACTCCTCTTGGCATTTTTTTTTCAACTGTAAAATGAAGAGGATTAGACTAAATCTTGTTGTTTTCTTTCTAGCATTAAACATCTGTGATTCTAAATCATTTTCACAGTAAGATTCTGAAAGGCCTTTAAAAAATGCAGATGGATAAATAAAGTTAGCTTTTGACTTTCCCTCTATGGCTTTCCTAGGTTGTACGAGTAAATGTAATTAACATAATAATGACCATTGCTAACACTGTCTAAGAACTTCTAAATGCCAAGAAACTTGTTAAGTGCCTTTATAAGGATTTTCTCATTTAACATACACAGCAAGCCAAAAGAAAGTAGTATTATCTCAATTTAAAGCAAAGAACAAACAAGCAAAACAACTCTAAAACTGAGGAATGTATTTACTAGCCCAAGGTCATATGACTAAAAAGCAGAATTATGACATTTGACCCTTAACCATACATAGTATGTGTATACTTTATATACAGCATATTCTGCAGACACTATATGACGGTAAAACAAATAATGTTCTGCCTGGCCCCACAAAAAATTTGATTTCTCTTAAAGTTCTTTCACTAATCAGTCCTTAATGAAGTAAAGTCATCATTCTAAATTGGCCAACTATGTATAGATCAATAGACAGATGTTTTTTAAATCTCTAAATTTCCCATATAAGAAAGCTTCAATTGACAAGTTGCCTTTGCAAGACATAACCAATTATTCTGTGAAGAAAACATTATTTCATCTTCTTTCCCATTGCTCTGTTTTGCCTAAACTTAATGGGAGACAACTCCAAGCTAAGAGTCTCAAAAAATAAAACACACAAATTAAAACAAAAAACTTTCTAAATAAGTCTCACACGTATAGACCCCATTTATTGGCTCTGAATCACAGAGCCATTGGGGACACCAGAAGGAACGTGAGATTTGAAACACGGCCAGGGGACCTAAGTTTTTCAACTGGTAAGTGGAGTGTGTGTTGGGAAATAAAGCAGATGAGCCTGAAAAAAAATGAAACCTCTAAATATGATTTCTAAATGGAAACTATTCTTTTTGACTCAGCTGGCATTGGAAAGGTTGTTAGGCCCTATTCTGATAGTCTATAAGCAAAAGCTTAAAAGTTAATTATAGCCTTGTATTTACTCTAACTCTATTATCTGATATTTACATATGAAAAGAAGATGGTTTAATCACTGAGGTGATTAACGTGCACTTTTCTCATTTTATTTGTACATGGGGGAAACCTGTACTCATGAAAAAAAAGGAAAAAGAGTGAACACTTTTTGTCTATTCTAAATTCCAAAACATGCATTAAGCGAATCCAGGTTATTGTAGTAACCTAGTACATCTAGTGCACCATCCACTTTATTTCTCTAACATGAAATATGTTTAACAGAGTCCTCCATCCTGAAATGGTTAATTTCAAATTTTCCCAAGGTAGTCCTCTCTGAGCCCCATTACCAACACATGATTGTCACTGCAACATGGCTTTACTGACACATTGGTGTTAAAAGGCAGTGACAGAGCGAACAGGAGTGAACCGAAGCCATTTATATATACTGTAGGACTACACTGACAATCCAAAGGAACACGCTATCTGCATTCTGTGTTGCTGCAACCTACTGAACTGTGGGTTTGCAATCTCGAAATTCAGAATGTCATGCCCAGCTCCACTTTAGGGAGCTCCCACAGCTGCTACTTTTGCTTCCCTGCCTTTAGAATTCTGATGCTGAAGTTAATCTATGAGGACATCCTTGTGTAATGATGGAGACACGGCGGTAGGGCATGCTAGAGCACCATATATTTTCATGCATTTATTTATCCTCGCTGTGTGGCCTTCCCCCCCCCACTTTCCCTTTGCAACTTATCAACCTGAGCCCTCAGACACTCACACCCACACAATGATCTCAGCAGGCAAGGAGGAAAAGCAAAAGCAAATGCACTTTAGGAAAAGAACAGGAAGCCTACACTGAAATGGCCATTACCGGGCATTTCAATTTTACCTGTGGTTTCAGCTTCTGCTCCAATTGCATGCAATGAATGTGGCCTGATTACCTTAATTCAGTGATATTGGCAATAATCACAATGGTAGGCAGTGCCTAAGAGATTGCCCTTGACAGCAGAGTCGCAGAGATGGAGATATGGAAAATTTCCGTTGAGCACAACACACAAAAATAATAGAGAGATGCTCAGGGATCCATTTCCTGGTAGAAAGGTAGATGGCAAAAGAGCTGAATTCTCTCAGTGATTAACTGTAGGGTTGATGAGTTGGTCTTTTCCTAGTCCCTTCTAGCATTATGATTCTCAGTTCCATGGGAGAATCAAAGAAAAGCTGACATATATAACCACCAGAGTCAGTTTAGTGCTGATTTGATTTAGAATGGAGAAAAGAAAGTTTTTAAAAAATGAATAAGAAATAAATACAAAAATAAAATCAATTGATTTTAAAGGCAAAACACCAAAGGCCCTTCCTTGAATAAGAAGGATATGGCCTAATAGAAGGATCCTTTCTAGTTGCATTATTGACTGCTGAGAGAAAGCATATTTTCTGCCTTTGGTGACCATGGCCATGTTAAATTAGGGATGTCTACTGGTACAGGGTAGTTTGTAGATGGGGTGGAAGTCAAGGTTAATGATACTACAAGTCATCAATGTGATAAAAAAAAAAAGGAGGCTGAAAGTGACCAAGGGATGATGAAGAGAGGACTAAGACATAAGATGATGGTATTGGTGGGTGAGCAGAGGAAAGCTGGGGCATTGCTGACCGTGCACTCCTTTTGTTTTGCAACAGTCTTAGAAAACCATAATTAACCACAATGAAACATAACTCTTTACAGAAAGTCTTACCTCTGTCTCACACAATATAAACATCAGAATTCTTATTGTAATTATCAATTTGAATTCACTTGTTGCAGATTTTTCTACATTGCAACATCTCAAGAAATTATTAACAAGCGTCAAAGACAGAAAAAAGATAAGTTGACATTATCTGACCATACTAACTCTACTCAGTGGAAAACTCTCTACAGAGTGTACTAAAATGAACTTAAACAATGCACACATACATAAGCATACATATGTGTGGATATATATGTATGTGTATATATTCATACTTATAATAATATATACATAGTAAGATATATATACACATGGGCATGTTAATATGCATATATATACATGTATTAATATATTTATATATAAATGTGCATGTCAATATGTTTGTCTACTTATACCTAACTGAAAATAATGTACAGTGAGCTTCTGGAATCTACCTTTTCTTGCTCCTCATAAAGAAATGAAGTACTTAGGCTGGTGTGATTACAAGGAATGTTTAATTCCAGATCCAATCTTACCTTCCATTTCATTGGTGGCCTGGTGCATTTGCTGCATGATGTATTAGTCTCAATACTACATCTGCTCATGTGCAACTCTGTGCTAGAATGGTCATTCTTTTTTTTTTTTTGAGTTGAAGTCTCACTCTTGTTGCCCAGGCTGCAGTGCAGTGGCATGCTCACAGTCACCCCAGAATTGACCTACTGGGTTCAGATCCTTCCACCTCAGCCTTCCAAGTAGCTGGAACTACAGATGTGCACCACTGTGCCTGGTTAGTTTTTGTGATTTTTATTGCAGAGATGAGGTCTCACCAAGTTGCCCAGGCTGGTCTCGAACCCCTGGGTTCAGACAATCCTCTCTCCTCAGTCTCCCAAAGTGCTGGGATCACAGGCTGAGTCATTGCACCCAGCCTGGTCATTCATTTTTATCAGGTTAGTTGCATCTACAAGAATTTGGGCAATTTCTCCAATTGTGATTTTCCACAATTCATTCACCCATTCCTTCCCTCAATAAATATTTATGAAGCATCAATTATATGCCAGCCATTGTTCTATCAGGTCCTAAAAATACGGTAGTGTGCAAGAGATTACACACACAAAAAAACTCGACTTTTATGGAGCTTATATTCTTACAGTATATAGGTAAGTAAATAAATAAACAAATATCAGATCATGAAGCATGATAAAGAATAGGGAGTGAAAGGCAAATAGGGTATACAGAGATTTTACATTTTATAGAAGACAGGGAGTGACAAGGTTTGAGCAGAGACCTGAGGAGAGTGAGGGAGTGAGCCATACTAACAGATGTGTCCCAGGCAAGGAACAATAAAATGCAAATAGACATTTGAACCAAGGTCTCTGTTTCATAAAGTGGATTTTTATAGCTCTAGCTAAGGTTGCTCCTAATTTTCTCTTTCACCTAACAAAGGTGGGGAACATGAAAAGTTTTGTTTACCCCCACTGCCTGCACTCCACAGAATGCCTACTGCTAGGTACCCAGGGACAGCCTGTCCACTTCGGCTCTTCTGTCCTTCCCTGTTTCTTTCTCATCTTTGCTTGAGGAATAGGAGGAATTTTATAGCTCCTGAAATACCACAGACAGGGTCAATTTTCAAGTTTAGTACCACTTGAAAAAAGATAATCTTCACTATGCCTGGTATTGACTCTATAACACTTCTCTGTACACCTTGTGTCCTACTCAATTAAATATTACTTCTGACAACAGAAGTCTACTCATTCCATTGGTTCCTTGTTTGAGCTAAGCTTAATCCTAATTCTGAGAATGCCTCAAAAATCTGCTAAAGAAAATTATGACATCATAAGTGGGCCACCTTGAATATTACCACTTGTCAGAGAACAAAATACAGAAAGCCAAATTAATAGAGAAAAATGGTCATGTTATCTAATTATCTGTGAGATTCTTGGGGCCGGGGTGGTTAAAAATAAGTTAATAACCATATGGTACCAACTTACCTATTAATTTTGTGAAAAATTTAAAATAACGATGAAATCTAATCTTGCCTACCTTGTAGTTGAATTATAACTGCAGTTAAGTTGACAGTTGTAGTGTAAATGATACAAGTCATTTGATAATGTTTAAACAGCCACAAAAGTGTTAATACTTTTTGATCCATTAAGCCCATTTCCAGAAACTTACTCAATGTATAAAATTGTTGATTAAATATTATTTATTATAGTAAAGAGTGAAAGGGACCTAATTACTAAACATGGAGGGAATGGTTCAATAAAATGTAGTGCATCAATCTAATTAACGATATTCAATGATTAAAGAGGAAAACATTGAGGATATGTAAGACGTACAATTGAAAAAACATGCAAATGTGAAACTATTCTATGTAAAATGGTATTCAGATCGGATGAGAGCTACAATAAAAACTTAAAAATAAAAACTATTGATTAGTTAAAAATGGATGACAAGTAAACATATGTGATTGATATATATCAATATTATACATGAAATATAAATATTATATATTAAAATATTATTATTGCATTAATGCTGCTTCTAGAATTAAAAAACATAATCTTAATGGCAAGCAAATTAGTGACCAAGTCTGTGAAATTTTATTAGATGGTGCTGCCCAGTTAAAAAAAAATATGTCATAACATCTTTAAGATGACATCCATCTCATCTTATGTAAAGATTCCAGGGCTCCTAACTATATTAAATTCCATATTAAACATATTTTCTCATTTTTCCAAATTCAAGATTTTAATTCTATTTAATGCCCTATTTTAATTGGAATGTTGCTAAATCCGTTGACAGTCTTACCAACTATTTTAACAGCCTTTTAATTTGTCGTCTAGAAAATTATAACTCTTCATTAACTTTGGGAGACACAGCATTGCAGTTGTGATATATCATTCCTCATTTTATTAACAATCTACTTAATGAAATTCAGGCTTCAAGCAGATGATGGTGATAATGTAAGCACTTGCCCTGGATTTTTTTTTTTCTTTAACAAAATTAAGAATTTACTGATAAGCATAATATGAGAACAAACATTCAATTCTTCGGGACTGCAGAAGGAAAAACCTAAAGAAAGAGATTTGGGGGCCCACATTTGTATAATTAATATCATAGGAATTTTTTCCAAAATGTCCAATTTCTTTACAACCTTTGCTTCACTGTAAGGCAATGCTGCCAGGCTACGTCAGTCATCCAGTATTTGTAAACATAACCCACTTGGACCAGGGATAGAGGATGACATAATTTGGTAGATGATCTTGTTGAGCTGGAAAATGACACTCAGCACAGAGAATATGTGGAGTACAAAGAACACTTATTTTGGGGACATCTGGAGGTTCTTTACACCAAATGAAATTCACCTATAATTGCACATTTAAGTGTAGTTGTATTTCTCTCACCAGATTTTTCATACTTTGGCATTACTTATGTGGTATTAAAATGACCAGATATATTCAAGGATCTACCCCCATCAGTTGAAGACCAGGAATTGAATCTATATAGAAGCAGAGAGAGCAAGTGAATGGCCTGAAGGGGTTGAAGGTCATTTATGCCTCTCTTGGCTTCATTTCAGGAGAGAAAACTGAGGCTTAAAGTGGATAAGTGACTTGCCAAGGTGATGAAGTAAGTTAATGTCAGAGTCTCAGTAGATACTGTAGGCTATATAAACATCTGGTCTACTGTTAGTCTCCACTTACCCTAGATGTAAAGTATTGCTTAGAGCTTATCTCAAAAGGAACTCTTGTACAATAGTCCGAAGCACGCCAATGCCCAGAAAAGAAAAATGGGGTCAAGAGTAAAGGTCAAGACTTCATGAGGTCAAGGCTATCCTCTCATTTGACTCTGCTTTGCCAGGGTCCCATTGTTGCTGGCTACTTAGCTACTGAACCTTCTAAGAACACTGCAGTTTAGATTGAATCATTCAGGCAGCATCACACAAAACTAAAGAAATGGTTATGAAAGATAACTGCAGAGGGAAAAAGCATCTTCTCACAAGTTTTTTTTTTCTTTTGTTCAGGTTTATGTAGCAAATGTTATAACACACTGAGATTAATTTTCACATAAGACCTATTTTTCCCATGGGAATCAGACATCATTTCATTTTTTGTTCCTTTCTCATATCATGACACTGCCCTCCCTAGGGATGATTTGTTGTATAGGTGGAAAGCTTCCCACAGACTCATAGAAAATGAGACAAAAAAAATTCAACAAGCCCTGTCTTTGTCTCTTGATTCCATTTTTTTCTGTTCTAGGCATCTCCGTGCTTTGGATTACTATGCAAAAGTTCCTTTTGAGATAAACTCTTTACAGCTACAGTCAGTGAAGACTAATAGACCAGATGTCTATATGGTCTAAAGTATTTATTATTAATTATTCTAATGGTCACCTGATTAAACACATCACAACAAACCAGTCAAATCAGCTGATTCAATTCACAATCTCTTGAATAACGTATGTTTAATATTATGATTTTAAATATGTTCACAAACATATAAATATATGTTTTAATGTGCTTAATATGTGAACTATTTTTATGTGATGATATATGCATATTTAACATATGTACACTTATGTACATATGTATATGTATGTAACAGTATATGTCTATAGTCAAATAAAAAAATTAAAACTACACTTATGCTACAATTCCAAATTTCCTAGGATTTAGCAATTATGGTGTCATTGTAAAGAACTGAGGTTTGAGGGGTAGTCACATGACTTTAAATAATTCCCCCCTTAACTAGGTTCCAGAGAAATATGACATAGATCTTTGCATTCACGTAATGTAAAATGTGTCTCACAAAATATCATTACAACAAAATGATACATTTTAGAACATGATATAAAAGGATTGCTGCATTTGTGGCTGGAAAATTTAGAATATAATTTGTAAGTAAAATTTAAATTGTGTCTTCAAAAGCATTTCTGATTTTAGATGCATGCCCTAAACATTTAGACCTATATCAAAACCTAGCGTCCTTGTTCTTTTTTTTTTTACCTCTACATTAGCATAATTTAAAATACAAATTTATTCTGAGGAAATGAGTGACATATACAAAGATTTATGTAGAATGATGTTCACTGAAGGATTATAATAACAAAAAATGTACAAAACCTAAAATTCTATTGAAAAAAGATAAAATGCAAAGTACAATGTGATATATCTATGTGACATTGCTCCATCATTGTTAAAGAAATCATATTTCAGAAGAATATTTTAAGAAATGAAAAGCATTCATGACACAAGTAAAATGAGCAGAGAAGTGTATAAATAGCACATATAATTCCAATTTTGAAAATACATTCTATATACACACAAACAGCCAGAAGGCTAGGAAATAAATATGCCAAAATGATAATAACAATTACTGTTGGGAAGTATAATAATAGGCTGTTTAAATTTTCTTCTTTATATACTTGTTTTCTTTCAATTCTTTACAATGGATGTAAATTATTTTTACAACCAGAAAAAAAAAATTCAATGCAAGTAATTTAAAAGAATCTTTAAAGACTGATTTTTCAAATTACTAAACCCCATCTGGCACCTCTGTCCTACTTTTCTTCTCAATGAAGCTTGGTTATACAGTCATGTTCAAACGTCCAGTGTCCCCCAAGCCCTGGGCCAAAGCTAAGCGCTAATGAACACACTATTTTCTAAAAATAAATAGTGAGATAAGCCTCTGAGTGATAGGCATTGTAGGTTCAATATTTATGGTAATTATTAATAACACAATTAATTCAAGTTAAAGAATGCTTAATAAAGTAAGAATAAACTGTGTTTATACTAAGTCCGTAGCTGTCTGAGGTTCATTCAGGTCCCAGGTTAACAATTATTTACATTTAGTATAAACTAATTTACTGTTATTATCATTTTTATTAACATCATCAATTTCTCTGATTCACTTTCACACATTCAAGGGGAATCAACAACATTAATTTTCCAGCCTATAATTTGTATGTAGCAACCAAGCCTGTGTATATCTCTCATATGAAATTAATTCTTTCTTATTTTAGTTGTTGCAGGTTTAATCCTGATCAAATGAAATTCAAAACGCTATTTTTTGTTTTGTTTTGTTTTTTCTAAAACATAAAACCTCCTACTCAGGAATCATTGCAACTACATCTGATGAAAAATAATGCATTTATCTAATTTTTTCTAACATAAACACATTATATCCAAGAATGAAAATGCTTCTATTCCTTTTTTTTCTTTTCCTTTTTTAAAAAAAAAACAAATGCCAGGTGATAGCATCAATAAACACTAACACTGTATACTCTAAGGAGGACTTTCCACAAATATTTTTAAAAGCTCCTTTTGGCTCTGAATAAAGCAATATACTGGGACTGCCACAGGAGCATGAGCGGAACTGTGAGAAGCCATAATCTGAATATGCTAAGAAAATGTAAGCAAAAAATTGCAAATAAAACTGCTTATATTCATGTAACTTGTTTGGCGACAGCCGTAGAGCATAAGGAAAGCTGCTATAACTCATAACAGCATCTTGTAATAAAACAGCTCTATGCATCCCTCTCAAACTGCTCGGTGCTCACATCTCATCAGATGGCTGAGTAAGCACTACGCTTTGGGACAGTAAATCTGTTTCCAATATGGTCTGCATTCACAGATACGCGCTTTAGTATTCATCCTAAGACACTTCCAGCTAAGTACTTATAAAGAAATGGTAATCATATATTTAAATATCGGGATGCTATTTTCTCTGTCTATTTTAGTAATCTAGTTCACACTAGAGCAAACCTAAATGGATCTTAGGAAACCTTCAGCAAACTCAACTCTGACTCGCAGCACGGTCTACACCACGAGGGTCTCTAGGAAGCCTTGCTTTCTGCTCCCATAATGCTGCACTTCTGGCTACCAAGTCATTTCTCTATGGTCTTAGCAATATAGGGTTCTTTTAGTCTCTTCCAGCTAGCTTTTGGGTTTCCTGAGAGCCTGGACTGTGCTTTCTTCATATGTTCATCCCCAGCTCTCAAACAAAACCAGGGACAAAACCAGCCTTAGGTTAAGTGTTGATAGAGTGAATTCCTGAGATTTAAAGTCACTAGCCTGGATTTGAGGTATGGAAGACTTCTCTAGTCATCCCGGCTGGCTAATTTTTTTTTTGTAGAGACAGAGTCTTGCTTTGTAGCCCAGGCAAGTCTTGAACTCCCAGTCTTTCTATAGCCCTAGGTTTGAATGGGGGGTTGACGATAAAGCAAATAGCAGGTGAGGGTTTCAAGTTGTTTATTTTACAGACATTCATTTTTTTTAAGGGGTCCATCCTGGTTCAAGCTTTGGAAAAGATTGCTTCTACTCTAGATTTTCCTTGACTTATCATAAGTTATGTCCCCCAAAAATCCATCGTAGGTTGAAAATCTGGTAAGCCAAAAGTGTGTTTTGGACTTACGATAGTTTCAGTTTATGAAGGGTTTACCTGAACATAATTCCATCCTAAGTCTGCAAGTACACTGAATGCATATTGCTTTCTTGCCATTGTAAAGTGGAGAAATTATAAGTCAAGGCCATCTGTAATATCAACCCAAGGGTCAGAAAGAGGGTGAGCAGTGGTCTTTGTTCTTTCCATATTTCTTTGTGGTACTGCATCCATAGCTTTGCCTGCTTCAGTTTGGGGATACAAAATAGGAGATCCTTTAGAGGAGACCAGGGTCATTCTATAGGAAGGTTTTTGTTGCATCCTGGTCAAGTAACAAGCAGAGTTGGAAATATGTTGGACCCACTTCTGGGTGAACACAGAATGTCTTTGGTGGGCAGTGTGGCCTGAGGGGAACAAAGCACTCTTTGGGGGCCTCTGGGTTCAGTCTCTTAAGCTGGAACAGAATATCCCACAGAAAGTCTGTGTCAACGTGATCCTGTGTGAGCACATGGAGGTTTTCAAATAGAGCTGTGGAGTTTACAAAGTAATTTAGGTATTACACCCACAGTAACAAGTTGGTGGTAATCAACACCCTTTACAGAGTCTTTTGTTACTAATCAACGTCAACCCTAGAATAACACTTTGCGTAGGAACTTTGTCTAGGACACTGATTGTGCAGAAGAGGACTCTGACCCAGAGACTTGCCTAATATTTGCCCATCATCTCCATTGCTCACCAAGGTCAGGTTTAGGCTTAAAGCTCAGTCTTCCTGGCTTCAATTCTATGCTCTTCTATCGATTTTAAGGAATTCAGAGAATCTGAGTTCCTTCAGATCTGTGCAGGGGAATGAGCGAGCAAGGAGTCTTGAGGTGGAGAGCCAAGGGTCTGGGTGTCTTGGTGGACTGCAACTCTGACCTGCTCTGATCCTCCTTCTCTATTCACACAGGAAACAGTGGGAAAGAGGTGGGAGATAAAGAGATCTAGGTAAGGATGGGTGAAGACGAATGCAGGACGGAGCTGGCAGCAGCAGCAGGCAGAGAATGGTCCACCCCACCACTTAACAAGGGTGAGGAGGTGAGAAGCATCTTCTTTTGTTCAGAGAAGGGAAAGGAGTTAGCCACAAAAGAGAACAACAGCAGAAAGAGTGAAGGACCACAGTCCTAGTGTTAAAATTGTACTTGCATGGATACTGGAGAGCAAAGGAAAGAATTTCCAGCTTGTGTTTCCTACTTTTCTTTACCCTTGTTAAAATTAAAACAGATTCTTCCTTTGCTATAAATCTCAACTCTGTGAATTTAGGGTAAGGAACAAGGGATTTAACCAGCAGGTGATGGAGCTGAATGAATATTGAAGTGGGCAGTAGGGGCTAGGGTTCTAGCTTGCAACTTAAGAGTTGGTGTCACCTTGGCCATCACATAAGCTCTCTGAGTCTTAGTTTCTTCATCTGTCAAGTGAGTAGCTTGAAATAGATGGTCCCTAAGGGTCTGTTTGGTTCTGATATTCTCCGGTCATGGCATTTTTGAGCGTTTCCATACCCTCATCGTCTATGGTTTCCAAAGAAATAGCATCTGTCACATCAATGACACAGCATTTGTAGCCCTCCCTTTATTTTTCTCCTGCTAAGGTGTTTTAATCCTGACAGTATAATAGAATAAATCACAGCCATCAGAGATGAGAGTGACACTGGCCACACACATTAGAGATAAACAGTCAAAAATCACTCACCCGTGCCTTCCCCTTTGCCCACAGCCTCTGCTGTATGACAACACTAAGCTTGAACTACGATTTCCATCTGGCTGCACAGATCTGAGCACCAAAATAACCCTCTGCATTGCCTTAATAGCTGTAATGATACTCTGCTTTCTAGCAGCCTGCCTGTCCACAGCATCTCAACATATGGATTTGATTTCTTCCCTCTGGCAAGAATTGAGGGAAGTATGGTGGTTACGTAGTCAGTCAACAGACATTTTCTAGCACCTACAAACAGTAACCACCAGAGTCAGATTGCTTTGATTTGATCCTGTCCACCTCTTACATACAAGTTACCAGTTCTTGGTCAAGCAACTAACCTCTCTAAACCTCGGTTGTCCTTAAGCATAGTGAAGATTTTCTTTTTTTTTTTTTTTTTTTTGTGTTGGAGTCTCACTCTGTCACCCAGACTGGAGTGCAGTGGCACACTCCCGGCCACCGCAGCCTCGATCTGCTGGGCTCCGGCAATCCTTCTGCCTCAGCCTTCCAAGTAGCTGGAACTACAGGTGCACGCTACCACGCCCGGCTAATTTTTGATTTATTGTAGAGATGAGGTCTCGCCAAGTTGCCCAGGTGGGTCT
>CAUYQG010261745.1:0-13396 GCA_963574415.1 Tarsius wallacei | reverse complement strand
CTCCGTCGCCCAGACTGGAGTGCAGTGGCTGCTTCCGGCCACCGCAGCCTCGACATGTTGGGCTCCGGCAATCCTTCCACCTCAGCCTTCCGAGTAGCCGGAACTACAGGCGCGCGCTACCACGCCCGGCTAATTTTTTTTATTTATTGTAGAGATGAGGTCTCGCCAAGTTGCCCAGGCGGGTCTCGAACCCGCGGGCTCAGGCAATCCACTCACCTCAGCCTCCCAAGGCGCGGGATTACAGGCTGAGCCACCAAGCCCGGCTTCCCTACTCTCTTGATGGTTTCTTTTGCTGTGCAAAACTTTTTAGTTTGATGAGGTCCTACTTGTCTATCTTAGCTTTTATGGCATTTGCTTTTGGAGACTTAGTCAAGAATTCACTGTCTTATTCCAATGCACATAGGGTGTTAACTACGCTTTCTTCTAGGATTCTTATAGTTTGAGGTTTTATAAAAGCTCAGGGCTTCTATCCATTTTGAGTTGATATTTGTATATGATGATAGGGAACGCCAGTTTCATTCTTCTGCATGTGATCAGCCAGTTTTCCCAGCACCATTTGCTAAATATGGTCTCTTTTCCCTAGTGGTGGTTATTGGTGGCTTTGTTGGAGATGAGTTGGTTAAGAGGCCGAATTTTTGCTTCTGGAATCTCTCTCCTGTTCCATTGGTCTGTGTGCCTATTCTTGCACCAATACCAGACTGTTTTGGTTAATTTGCTCTCTTTTTGTTTCCATATGAATTTATTGTTGTTGCCAAGTCTGAGAAAAATGATGTTGGTAATTTGATGGATTTTGCATTGACTCTGTAGATTGCCTTGGGTAGTATGGACATCTTGACAGTATTGATTCTTCTTATCCATGAGCATTGTTTGTGTTATCCTTGATTTCTTTCTTTTTTTTTTTGTTTGAGTCAGTCTCACAGTTGCTCAGACTGGAGTGCAGTGGCATGCTCATAGCTACGCACAGTTGGCCTGCTAGGCTCAGGCGTTCCTTCCACCTCAGTCTTCCAAGTAGTTGGAACTACAGGTGCACACCACCATGTCCAGCTAATTTTTTTATTTATTGTAGAGACGAGGTCTTGCCATGTTGTACAGGCTGGTCTCAAACCCCTGGTCTCAGGCAGTCCTCTCACCTCTGCCTCCCATAGTGCTAGGATTATAGCCATGAACCAGTTGTCCTTGATTTTTTTGAGCAGTTTTGTAGTTCTCATAAAGATCTTTTACTTCTCCTGCTAGGTGGATACCAAGGTATTTCATTTTTTGTGTGGCTATTGTGAATGGAGTGTGCTTTTTATTTAGTTATCTGCCTGCCTGTTGCTGGTGTATAGAAATGTAACTGTCTTTTGCATGTTGATTTTGTTCCCCAAGACTGCCCAAGTCGATTATCAGTGCGAGTAGGGTTTTGCATGTGCCAGTTTCCTTATGCCCACTTCCATAAGGGGTCTTTCAGAACACACTTTTCCCCCAGCAAGGACAATGCAGCAATGCATTTTCTTTTCTTTCTTTTTTTTTTTTTCCAAGTTGGAGTCTCACTCTGTCGCCCAGGCTGGAGTGCAATGGCATGCTCACAACCACCCCAGCATCAACCTGCTGGGCTCCGGCGATCCTTCTGCCTTCCAAGTAGCTGGAACTACAGGCGTGCGCTATCATGCCCAACTTACTTATTTACTTATTTATTGTAGAGGCATGGTCTCGCCAAGTTGCCTGGGCTAGTTTCGAACCCGTGGTTTCAGGCAATCCACTCGCCTCAGCCTCCCAAAGTGCTAGGATTATAGGCTGAGCCACTGAGCCTGGCCACAGTGCATTTTCAATGCATGCTTCTGCCCAGAGAAGTCCATTAAAGAGAGACTTGGTGTCTTAAGTTTTTATTGAGACTGTCCATGTAGGCACTTACTACTTAATATGTACCAAAATTCTAGACTCCTAGAAGGAAGGCAGATGTGCAGCATAAACTATATTGTTTGCACAAACAGTCTGGGCATAGTGAGCCTTCCCCTTATTACCAATGAACTGACTGGGAACATTCCAAAAACCAAGTTTCTAGATGCCAGCCAAGAGCCAGCCTTGCAAACAGATCTTTCTAACAATAGCAGTCTCAGAGCTGCTGTGTTAACTCTTTTCTGCACAGAGGTATATCTGTATGTCCCAAAAGAACTAAATGCTTACATCGTTTACACATACATATTCATGTGCAAAATAAGATATATGCAGAATTATTCATAGTAGAATAATTTGTAATAGTCAAATATTGGAAGCAACCTAATTGTCCTTCCTTTAAAATAAATTTTGCTGTGTTCATACAGTGGGTTGCTGGGCAGCTATTAACAACAATTTTAAAGGGAAAATTAATTTATTAATATGGGAAGGTTAGGATACATTATCAAGTGAAAAATATAAGGGACAGAACAAAGCAAAGTGTGTAAGAAAGGAGAGGCAGAATAATTTATATTTGTTTTTCACTTACATATGTATTTTTTAAATCTCTGGAAGTATAAGGTGAAACTTAGCAGCAGTTGCTATGGAGAGCATAGGGTCAGGGGTGAGAAAGAGTCATTTTACTGTGTACCCTTTTTATTTTTCGAAGTCAGGGTCTCACTCTCGCCCAAGCTAGAGTGCAATGGCACAATCATGGCTCACTGCAGCTTCAACTTCTTGGGCTCAGGTAATCCTTCAGCCTCAGCCTCTTGAGTAGCTGGGACTACAGATCTACAGGTGCAATCTATCATACCTGATTAATTATTTTTTATTTTTTTATTTATAGAGATGAGGTCTCACTATGCTGCCCAGGCTAGTCTCAAACTCCTGGGCTCAAGTGATCCTCCTGCTTCCCAAGGTGCTGGGATTACAGACGTCAGCAACCACGCCCAGCTGTGTATCCTTTCTCTATGCAGTTCATTTTCATTATTTCTGGGTTCCCATATTTGCGAATATGCCTACTTTGTAAAATGTGCTTGCAACCTCCAAATCAGTACTTGGACACATTTGTGGATATGTTCAGAGTGGCAGAAAATCTGAGTCACCTGTCATGAGTATTTTCAGGTGAGATGGAACAAGGTGACACTCTGCTTTGTTTCAGCTCTCAAACTGTAAACAAGTCATTTTCATGGTCAGTTTGTTACCGCTTTTTTTTTTTGCATTTGGGGCTTTTTGTTGGGGGTATTGCTGTTTAAAATAGCCCTCAAGCTTACTGCTGAAGTGCTGTGTAGTATTACTAAGTAAAAGATAGCTGTGATGTGTCTTACAGAGAAAATAGATTATTAGTTAAGTTTTGTTCAAGTGTGAGTTATAGTGCTATTGGTCATGGGTTTCATGCTAATGAATCAACCATGTATATTAAATACAGTGTTTTTAAACAAAAACACATAAAACAAGGTTACGTATTGATCAGCTAGTGAAAATCTGACCACAGACTCATAGGAAACCAACTCTGTATTTCCCTTAGGAACAATGGTGTAGGATTCACTAAGTCAGTGTTCCCAGTGACTTTTTAGAATACAGCTGAAAATAATGAGAATCACTGTGTATCATTGGTCTATGTGCTATATTATTATTAAAAATTTAAAGGAATAGGCCAGGTGCAGTAGCTAATGCTTATAATCCCAGCACTTTGGGAGGCCGACATGAGAGGATTGCCTGAGGCCACAGGTTCAAGACCAGCCTGGGCAACTTGGTGAGACCTCATCTCTATAATAAATCAGAAAAATTAGTTGGGGGTGATAGCATACAACTATAGTTTCAGCGACTTGGAAGACTGAGGCAGAAGAATTTTCTGAGCCCAGCAGATCAAGGCTGCGGTTGCTGTGAGCATGCCACTGCACTCTAGCCTGGGTGACAGAGTGAGACTCCAACTCAAAAAAAAAATTTAAAGAAATAATCCTTGGATTGCCTGAGCCCACGGGTTCGAGACCCGCCTGGGCAACTTGGCGAGACCTCATCTCTACAATAAATCAAAAATTAGCCGGGCGTGGTAGCGCACGCCTGTAGTTCCAGCTAATTGGAAGGCTGAGGTGGAAGGATCGCCGGAGCCCAGCAGGTTGAGGCTGCAGTGGCCGGGAGCAGCCACTGCACTCCCGTCTGGGTGACAGAGTGAGACTCCAACTCAAAAAAAAAAAAAAAAGAATCCTGGAGGAGAAGTGTTACTCTGGAGGATATTTTGCTAAAGTGTGTGTTTAATCACTGATTTTTTTTTAAGTAAAAAGAATTCTACGCCAAAATAAATGGTTCTCTTTGGGTAGTAGCTTAACAGGTATTTATTTCCATTTTCCAAGTCGTCTTTATTAGTCATATATTATTTTTCTATTAGAAACAAAATCTAATCGAATAAATGTTATGTGACTCCTATAAATAGAGGATGCCATTACAGAAGTCATTCAGTAATTTGAACATTGCTTCCAGGAGAGAAGTAAAAACTTAGGCAAAGATAGACTTGGGAGCAAGGAAAATTGATGCTAGGCTCTGCCTTGAGGAAGGAATCATTGAATAATTGTTGTTATTCCTGTCTATAAAACAATGATAGTTATTACAATGATAGTTACCTTTTGGGTGTGGCAGAGGACCAATAAATTTTATCTAGTTTTTTTTGTTTGTTTTTGAGTTGGAGTCTCATTTGTCACCCAAGCATAAGTGCAGTGTCACGTTCACGGCCACTGCAGCCTCGACTTGCTGGGCTCAGGCGACCCTTCCACTTCAGCCTTCCAAGTAACTGGAACTACAGGCGTGTGCCACCATGCCCAGCTAATTTTTTTTTATTTATTGTAGAGGAGAGGTCTTCCCATGTTGCCCAGGCTGATCTTGAACTTCTGGGCTCAGGCAGTCCTCTCACCTCCCAAAGTGCTGGGGTTACAGGTGTGAGCAACCACACCTGGCCTTATCTATTTCTTTGAAAGGTATTTGCTGAGCTTTTATTTATTTTTATTTTTATTTTTTGAGTTGTGATCTCACTCTGTTGCCCAGGTTGGAGTGCAGTGGCACACACACGGACACTCCAGCGTCGATCTGCTGAGCTCCAGCAATCCTTCCGCCTCAGCCTTCCAAGTAGTCAGAACTACAGGCATGTGCCACCACGCCTGGCTATTTTTTTTGCATTATTTTATTGTAGAGATGAGGTCTTGCCAAGTTGCCCGGGCTGGTCTTAAACCCGCGGGCTCAGGCAATCCACTGGCCTCAGCCTCCCAAAGTGCTAGGATTATAGGCTGAGCCACTGAGCTCAGCCTGCTGTGCTTTTCAAAAATTAGGTAATATCATGCATGTGACAGTAAACTCAGAACATACTTTTTAAAAAAAAAAAAATAACTTTTGCTAAGGCATTTTTCAGAGATGTTGGGTTAATTTATGTTTCATTAAGTGTACAAGACTGCCTGAGTATTCCACATCCCCTAAGCAGTATATTATCATCAGACTTAATCAGTCTCTCAGTATAGTAGTTTTTTTATTTTATTTTTTTTTGAGTCAGAGTCTCACTTTGGAGTACAGTATACAGTGGCATGCTCACAGCTGCTGCCGCCTTGACCTGCTGGGCTCAGGCATAGTGTTTTTGTTTGTTTGTTTGAGTTGAAATCTCACTCTGTCTCCCAGACTGGAGTGCAGTGGCACAATCATGGATACCGCAGCCTCCATCTGCTGGGCTTAGGTGATCCTTCCGCCTCAGTCTTCCAAGTAGCTGGAACTATAGGCATGTGCCACCACGCTTGACTAATTTTTTGAATGTATTGTAGAGATGAGTGAGGTCTCACCAAGTTGCCCAGGCTGGTCTCAAACTCCTGGACTCAGGCAATCCTCTTGCCTCCACCTCCCAAAGTATTGGGATTACGGGTGTCAGGTGTGTACCACTGCACCTGACTCAGGTATAGTTTTTGATCTTTACCCTTTTTGATACATTTAAGGATCTTTTTGTAATGGTCATCATTTCTGCTTCTCTTTTTCATATTTTTAATTTCTTAAGTAATACTGCTATTTTTTCCTGACGTTTTAAACTTTAGGCTGCTTATTATATAATGAGAGACCCAACATGATGCAGCTTATTAATCAGCGGTTACTTTTCAGAAGTACTTCTCAGGTCTTAATGTTTTCCTTTATCGAACTATTTGTTAAAGTATATAAAGAAAAGTGCATAAATTATAATTTTACAACTTGAAGAATTTTTGCAAAGTAAATATACTTATTTGGCACAAGTAGTTCAAGAAATAGAACATTAATCGCTTTGTTGTCACTAACCACATCCCCAGAGCCAATCACCATTCTGAGTACCCTACACTAGAGAAGTGTTGACTGTTTTGATCTTTACATAAATGGAATCATAGCCAGGCTCGGTGGCTCAGCCTGTAATCCCATGCCTTGGGAGGCTGGGGTGAGTGGATTACCTGAGCCCGTGGGTTCGAGACCCGCCCGGGCAACCTGGCGAGACCTCATCTCTACAATAATCAAAAATTAGCCGGGCGTGGTAGCGCACGCCTGTAGTTCCAGCTACTTGGAAGGCTGAGGTGGAAGGATTGCCAGAGCCTAGCAGGTCGAGGCTACGGTGGCCGGGAGCGGCCATTGCACTCCAGTCTGGGTGACAGAGTGAGACTCCAACTCAAAAAAAATAAAAATAAAAAAATAAATGGAATCATACACTGTGCACTCTTTTGTGTCTGGCTGCAATATCATTCTATATTTGTGGTATAGAATGTAGCAATGATGTATTTCTTATTACTGGATGCATTCTGTTGTTTGAATATATTGCATTGTATTTATCCATTCTAGTATTGTCGTACATTTAGGTTGTTTGCAGAATTTTAGAGCTATTTCAAGTAGTATTGCTTTCAACATTGTATATATATATTTACATATATATATATATATATATTTAGGGATAAGGTCTCACTTTATTGCCCTGGCTGAATGGAATACAGCTACTGCAGCCTTGACCTGCTGGGCTCAGGCATAGTTTTTTTTTTGTTTGCTTGAGTTGGAATCTCACTGTGTCACCACTCTGTGGTGCAGTCATAGCTCACTGGAACCTCGAACTCCTGGGCTCAAATGGTCCTTCCACCTCAGCCTTCCAAGTAACTGCGATTACAGGCATGTGCCACCACACCCAGCCAATTTTTAAAAAATTGTAGAGACAGGATCTTGCTGTGTTGTCCAGGCTAGTCTCCAACTCCTGACCTCAAGCAATCCTCTTTCCTCCGCCTCCCAGAGTGCTAAGTTTACAGGTGTGCTAAGGTTACTGTGTCCAGCTTGAATAAGCTTTATACAAGTATTTTAGAGAACTAATGTGTATGTTTATCTTGGACATATATACTATGATCCAGCATTTTGTTGTTGTTTGAGTTGGGGTCTCACTGTCGCCCAGGCTTGGAGTGCAGTGGCACGGTCAGGGCTTACCGCAGCCTCGACCTCCTGGGCTCATGCAATTCTCCCACCTTAGCCTCCCAAGGAGCTGGGACTACAGGCACATGCTACCACAACCAGCTAATTTTTTTGACTGTTTGTAGAGATGAGGTTTCACTATGTTGCCCAGGCTGGTCTCAAACTCCTGGGCTCAGGTGATCTTTCCACCTCGGCCTCTCAAAGTGCTAGGATTATGGGCATGAGACCACACCCAGTCTCAGTAGTTTATTCTAGATGTGCAGATATACTGTTTTTTCCCTATTCTCTTTTTTCCAAGTGAGGTACCTTGGAAAGGATACATATCATCCTTCATGTATTCATGTGCCTTACTTTGAGAATTTATGAATGGGAAAAAATATCTCAAAGCATTGAATCCTCTGCTTCAAGTAATAAGCTGCGGTTTAAGTTTTTTCTGTGTCTAAATGCTTTACATGCTTGTTTCCTTTAATTATCATAAGGAAACTAAGTAGATAGCTACTACTATTCCCATTTTATAGCTAAGGAAAGTGAGGCTTAGAGGCATTAAATCGTCCAAGATTACTCGGTCAACAAGTAGCATGATACAGATTCAAACCCTTTGTCTTTGATTTCTGAATCTTAAGTACTATATCATCCTGCTTGTATAAATTAAGTGTAGACATTTAGCGGTTCCAGGATGAGGACCAGAAGAAAAGAATAGCAGATAAATTACTTCCCTGCTCCTTTTATTTCTCTATGGTGCCTGAAGTAGATCACTTTCAGCCACCTCTCTTCCTTCTAAAAATCATCTCCCGTGCCTCAGGTTTTTCAATCCTCTGTGAACTTTGTCCAGAAAACAAATTACCAAATTAATACAAGTTTCACTTTATTTGAAAACAATGTATTTTTCCCTCTTACAGAAAAAACGCAGTGAAATTCCTTGCTATTGGGAAAATCAACCGATGGGGTGTCAAAAACTAAACTGCGCTTTCCATCACAACAGAGGACGTTATGTTGATGGCCTTTTCCTACCTCCAAGCAAAAGTGAGATCAATTTTTTATTTTAAAATAATAGATACTGTTAAATTAATACCTGTTATGCACACTGTACAAAATACTTATTACACATTGCCTTCTTTCAGTCTAGTGAAAGAGCAGTATTATTTCTACTTTATAGGTGAGGGAACTGAACCTTTGGCCATAGCACCAAGTGTACCTTGGCATGCCAATTTGTTACTATAGCTTACTTAATTTCTCATTTTTTTATCAGACCCATAAAGGTTCTCAAAATGAACTGAATTCTCCAGGCCAAGGTTAGCAAATCTGGTTCTCCACCTGTTTTGTTGGAAAACAACCTTGGCCATTCATTTACATATTTTCTGTGACTAATTTTGTGTTAGTGCTGCAGAATTGAATGGTTGAGACAGAGACCGTATGTCCCACAAAACCTAAAATATTAAATATCTGGGTCTTTACAGAAAAAGTTTGCTAATCCTGCTCTAGGCTGTAATCTAAAATGAAAATGAAACTCTACAAAAAGGTAGTATTTATGTCCAAAGTCCCTTTTAAAGTAATTTAAAAGTGGGATTAGCCCTTTAAAAGCCATATCTGGTATGTGATTAAAATTTGATGGCTATGTCTTTTCACCTCTATTTAAGGAAAAAAATAGACTTGCTCTTTCCTTGTTTAATTCAAGTAAGTGTCTTCTACCTCTTAAAAGCTACTTTTTTGCTGAGCAAAAAGCTTAGAATTTCAGTGTGAAAATGAAAGGTCTGGAATTCGTCAACAGGTACTATGCATCTAGCCTTCTGTTCTAAGTTTTGAATGCCCACTTTATGTTTATGTACAGTGAAGTTATTACCTCAAAGCACATCTTCCCTTCCTAGGACTTTAGAGCCTAAATGGCGGAAATTAGATACAAGACATAAGGTAAAAGGCCCATAAGGACAATATACTAAACGTAGGTGAACAGGGATTTTTAGTAAATTGGGATTCTATCTTCTGTTAATTCATGACTGATTTTGTATGTTTAGCGGTGTTGCCCACTGTGCCTGAGTCGCCAGAAGAGGAAGTGAAGGCTAGCCAACTCACAGTTCAGCAGAACAAATTGTCTGTCCAGTCTAATCCCTCCCCTCAGCTGCGGAGTGTTATGAAAGTAGAAAGTTCTGAAAATGTTCCTAGCCCCACACATCCCCCAGTTGTCATTAATGCTGCAGATGATGATGAAGATGATGATGGTAAGTTTTAGCTTTTTCTTTAAGGCAAATATATAGGGTCAGGTAGTGAATTATACAGAATCATGTTTAAAGCTCTAGTCCTGTTTTTAATTGTGAACTTGCTTTAAATGTTGACATATAGATCAGTTTTCTGAGGAAGGTGATGAAACCAAAACACCTACCCTGCAACCAACTCCCGAAGTTCATAATGGATTACGAGGGACTTCTGCCCGGAAACCTGGGGTCAATTTAAAGCAAGGTAAGAGGATGCTGTATTGGTGCTAAATTTTACAGCACTATTGAATGTGTCCAGACTATTTTAATTACCTATTTTAACACAGTCATTGACCACCTCCTCCTCCCCACCCCTTGCTGCACACACATACTTTCTCTTGATCAATATTCAAAAGATATTTGAATGCCTGTTGTGTACAGATAAACGCAAAGGTGAAAAGGCTCTAGTTCTCATTACTTCTATATGGGTTTTTCAGGTGAATGTTTGAATTTTGGGATAAAAACTCTTGAGGAAATTAAGTCAAAGAAAATGAAGGAAAAATCTAAGAAGCAAGGTGGTAAGTGATAAGTTTTGGTGTGTATTGTTGTATGTTGCTGGGGAAGAATAATAAGGACACTTGAATCAACAGCCCAAATTAACAAATGGATTTTTTATTTCAATGAGCTGTTTGATGTAAACAGAGTTTTATTTTAATCATGGTTAGGTTGGGTGCAGTGACTCATTCCTATAATCTATAATCTCAGCACTTTGGGAGGCAGAAACGAGAGGATTGCTGAGCCCAGGGGTTTGAGACCAGCCTGGGCAACTTGGCAAGACCTTGTCTCTACAGTCAATCAAAAAATTAGCCAGGCATGGTAGTGTGCACCTGTGGTTCCAGCTACTCGGAAGGCTGAGGTGGCAGGATCGCCTGAGCCCAGCAGGTTGAGGATATGGTGGCCGTGAGTGTGCTGCTGCACTCCAGCTTGGGTGACAGAGTGAGACTCCAACTCAATAATTAATTAATTAAATGTGGTTGTTTTATAAGTTCATTGCAGCTGTGTTTCAGTCCTTAACTGTTCAGAGCTCGGCACATATAATAACCTGTGTAACTTAAAAAATATAACTCTAAAGAGTGTACTATATGAGGACTGTATTAAGAGAGGGAAATATTCATTTTGTAGTTAGAAGAGTTCTTTCTCAAAAGCTGCGGAATTTTCTTCTGGAGTTTGTCTCAACCTAGTTGATCTATATTTCCAGCCCTAAAATTATAGCATGAAATGTGTATGTACAGAATAAATGACTGGTTCTAAGAACCCTCTTGTTAAATCTTGTCCTATAGGAGCCTTGGAGTTAGGTTTTTCACATGGGTGAATTTAGATGGAAAAGGTTGAGTTGACACATCTTATGGCTAGTTTACTACTGAGGTTAACTTTAGAAAGATGTTAGCTTTATTGATAAACAAAAGTAGATTGAGCGCCCGAGGTCACTCAAAATAATTTTATATTCTGTTTTCATGTCGTGCCTTAGGCCCCCCACCCCCCAACCCACTACCCCCATTTCACTGTAGGCAACAGATGCAGAAAGGCTCATTGACTTTATAATCATATAGCAGTCTTTATTGGACTGGTCACAAAACAATTTTTTGGCTTTGACAGCTTTATTTTTTACAAGTTATTTGCTTTTCTTTGATTTTCCTTATTCAGAAGGATCTTCAGGAGTTTCCAGTCTTTTACTCCACCCTCAGCCCATTCCAGGTCCTGAGAAAGAGAATGTCCGGACTGTGGTGAGAACAGTTACTCTGTCCAGCAAACAAGGTAAGGTATATGTAGATCTTAGAGTTTTTTTTTTTAAATTAGGAAAACAATATCTTTGGGTACTTTTTACCTTTGTTGAATGTGTGGGAAGAGTTCAGTATGTTGATCAGATATAGAATAGAATAAGAAAAGTCAGTGTGTTTGACACTACAATTTAAAAGATTGAAATTTTTTTAATTCACTTTTTTTTTTGAGTCAGAGTCTCGCTGTGTCACCCAGGCTGGAGTGCAGTGCCATGATCCCAGCTACTGCAGCCTCAACCTCCTAGGCTCAGACGATCCTTCCGCCTTATGCTTCCAAGGAGCTGGAACTGCAGATGTGCGCCACCACTCCCAGCTAATTTTTTGATTTATTGTAGAGATGAGGTCTCACCAAGTTGCCCAGGCTGATCTCAAACCCCTAGGCTCAAGCAGTCCTCTTGCCTCCGCCTCCCAAAGTGCTGGGATTACAGGCATGAGCCACCATGCCTGACCTAAAAGATTGAAATTCTTCTGGGCTCGGTGGCTCAGCCTGTAATCCTGTGCTTTGGGAGGCTGAGGTGAGTGGATTGTCTGAGCCCGCAGGTTCGAGACCCACCTGGGCAACTTGGCAAGACCTCATCTCTACAGTAAATCAAAAAATTAGCTGGGCCTGGTAGCGCGCACCTATAGTTCCAGCTCCTTGGAAGGCTGAGGCGGAAGGATCACCGGAGCCCAGCAGGTCGAGGCTGCGGTGGCTAGGAGCGTGCCACTGCACTCCAGTCTGGGTGACAGAGTGAGACTCCAACTCAAAAAAAACAAAAAAACAAAATAATTAGTACTATGTTATTGCTTCCATTTAAGCTGTGCATTTGGCTGTTTAAATTATTACTGGCCGACCAGGCTCGGTGGCTCAGCCTGTAATCCCGTGCTTTAGGAGGCCAAGGTGAGTGGATTGCCTGAGCCCACGGGTTTGAGACCCGCCTGGGCAACTTGGCAAGACCTCATCTCTACAATAAATCAAAAAATTAACTGGGCGTGGTAGCGCACGCCTGTAGTTCCAGCTACTTGGAAGGCTGAGGCGGAAGGATCGCCGGAGCCCAGCAGGTCGAGGCTGCGGTGGCCGGGAGCGGCCACTGCACTCCAGTCTGGGCGACTGAGTGAGACTCCAACTTAAAAAAAAAAAAAAAATTATTACTGGCCAGACTCCCAGTGGCTTAGCCTGTAATCCCAGCACTTTGGGAGGCCAAGGAGAGTGGATTGCCTGAGCCCGCGGGTTCAAGACCCACCTGGGCAACTTGGAGAAACCTCGTCTCTACAATGAATCAAAAATTAGCCGGGTGTGATAGCGCACGCTTGTGGTTCTGGCTGCTTGGAAGGCTGAGGCGAAAGGATCGCCGGAGCCCAGCAGGTTGAGGCTACAGTGGCCAGGAGCTTGCCACTGCACTGCACTCCAGCCTAGGCAATGGAGTGAGACTCCAACGCAAAAAAAATTATTATTGATAGTTGTTTTTAATGTGATAGTCTTGCATAAATCTGAGTCCTGACTTTCAGATTTTCTTGGTGGGCTCATACTAATATCAGAACATACTTTGTATCCATTAGTAGCTACTGAATGCAGAAATACTGGCGAATGATAGAGAAATTCTGTTTTTGCCATTTCAGGGGAAGAACCCTTGGTTAGATTGAATCTTACTGAGAGACTAGGGAAACGAAAATTTTCAGTAGGTAAGTTTTGTTCGTCTTTTGTTTCCTGGTTGTGCATTAACATGATACCTTCTGTAAACTCTGTATGCAGGGCTCATCAGTATTGCCAGTCCTCCTGTATTGTTAGTTGAAAGCACTTACAAAACTTGCCTCATGTTTTTCGTGTGTGCATTATACCTTGTATTGATGTTACAGAAATTTAAAGTGTTATAATTTAATTAGATTATGATCTCGGTGGCTCAGCCTGTAATCCCGCGCCTTGGGAGGCTGAGGTGAGTGGATTGCCTGAGCCCGCGGGTTCGAGACCTGCCTGGGCAACTTGGCGAGACCTCATCTCTACAATAAATCAAAAATTAGCCGGGCATGGTAGCGCACGCCTGT
>CAUYQG010261737.1:0-10119 GCA_963574415.1 Tarsius wallacei | reverse complement strand
TTAGAAAATGTATTTTAATACTAATAGTATGCATAATGAGGCAGGGGCACTTCTAAAACAGAGAGATAAGGGCCTTCCAAATAAAAAAGAAAACGTGTAGCCGGGCTCGGTGGCTCAGCCTGTAATCCCAGCGCTTTGGGACGCTGAGGTGAGTGGATTGCCTGAGCCGACTAGGCAACTTGGCTAGACCTCATCTCTACATTAAATCAGAAATTAGCTGGGCGTGGTAGTGCGTACCTGTAGTTCCAGCTACTTGGAAGACTGAGGCGGAAGGATCGCCGGAGCCTAGCAGGTCGAGGTTGCGGTGGCCGGGAGTGGCCACTGCACTCCAGTCTGGGCGACAGAGTTAGACTCCAACTCAAAAAAAAAAGAAAAGAAAAGAAAAGGAAAGAAAACGTGTTAGAGAGAAAGTGACGTGGCGTAGTCAGTATCTAAGCATGCTTGAGTAACCCAGTACAACCTTGTGCAATAAAATACTCAATCAAAAATGCAGGTTGCCATATAAGGAAACAAAAGGGCTAAAATGTGATATAAGGCAACACCCTGCTGCGTTTGGGTCTCAGCCTCCATAAGTAAATCCACTGGGACAGTGCTAGCACAAATAAACGCTGCTTCCTGGCAAAAAAAAAAAAGCCTCAGTATCTTGTCTCTCTCTGTAAATAATCTTGCCACAATAATAATAATACCATTTTTTAAGATTAATTAAACCATTTGTGTAAGAAATATTACAAAATATACATGATATGAAAAATATATGTATATATTTGTGGTTTGGCATTTTTTAAAATTTTTATGTTCAATCTTCTCCATGAAACCATTTTGTAATATTTATTACCAAAAAATATTAAAACTTATTAAAATTGTTATTAACCTGGCAATTAATCATTTTATTAATTTTATTATTTACTATTTGCAAGAAGTCATGAAGTAAATATTATTTAATGATGCAAAAATAATATTTGAGGGGACAAATATCTTTTCAAAGACAGCACACCTGGTAAATGGCAGATCTAGTTAATCCAAAAGTTTTTCATTTTCAATTTATGGTGTATTCAGAAAAAAAAAGTACTGATATTGGCTTAACTTTGCAATAGCTATACTATACTAGATGTTTTACAAAATTATAGATTACAGTTATAGCTTCCTCTTTTATTTTTTGCTCCTACATCTCATTAGGGTATATTTCATATATTCTGCAAAGAGATTGCTTATTCTATGCACTTGCTTATTTTGTGCAAATAAATGGCTTTTGAATTTTTGCTGAACAGGTGGCATTAGCCAATCACTTATAGTTTAGGATATTAAAAGGTCCAGCTGTCAGACAGTGGGAGAACTATAAAAATGTTGCCTGCAGTAAGATTACTTATTTATCTTTGCTGTATATTTAGAAACTGAGAGTTATTTAAATAATTTGTGTTCTGCGAAACCTTGGCAAATGTGTAACATAGCATGGCCCACATACTCAAGGGTGCATTTAAAGCCATTTTGCAAAATAAAATTTGCAGTCTATTTTGAGTACAATGTTTTGAGTATATACAGTTTGGGCAAAATAAATGCTAGGTATCTTGGTAGAATAAACATAATAAATATTTCAAACATAGATTGTGTGATTGATAAATGTAAAAATATATTTAATTTTTATAACATCTTAAAAAGACACTTTGGTAAGATGAACATTTCTATTTTTAGAGCAATTTATGTAGTTGTAAATCACATTAATATTGACTTTACTGACAGCTTAAAAAATTAACCTCTCAGAAAGTGGGTTGATTGTTGTGAAGTGTGCTATAAAATCAGTTTTGTTTTCAAGTAGTTTGCAATTTTACATTTTTAAATTATACTTAGATTCTAGACAACAAAGCAAAAATCAAAATATGCATATTGTTGAGTTTTTTGAGAACAGATTCTTTCTAAACACAATATTAACTGCAATAGCAATCATGTTTAATTAAGAGATCAGACCTTATAATGATCCATTTTGTCTCTATTTCTTCTGGAGTTTCATAAATTCCTAGAGGTTGATATATTACTAAATCATAGGTCATCTTTAACTCAACCTACATTTATTTTTATTTATTTATTTATTATTATTTTTTTTTATTTAGGTGACAGCTCATTGATTTTTGTTCTGCAATGATCACTTTTATAGTAATCTTTTTCTTTCTGCTTTCATGGATCTCTCATTCACATTGGGAAGCATTCTGATATTCCATTCCACATGACATTTTTCTATTTATTGGTCTTCTTCTTTTCTATAGATCATCAATTAACAATTGAATTTTAAATTAAACTCATGACATCATTTACAGTAGTGTCACACATAAAAAATGTAAGTATAAGTAGAATATATACAGGATCTATATGTGGAAAACTAAAATTCTGATGCAAGAAATTCAAGAAAATTTAAAAGTATGAAGTTATTCATAACCATGAAATGGAAAACTCAATATTAACATATAAATTATTTTCAACTTGATCTATGGATTAAATAAAATACTAATAAAAATCCCAGTAAGTTATTTTGTAGATATGGCAGAGTTGATTTTAAAGATTATATCGAAAGAAAAAATATCCAAAAGTACCAGCATGATACTAAAGAAGAACAAGGTTGGAGGATTCTCACTACCAATACTTCAGACTTATCAATTAAAGTCAGTAAAATGTCTTAAAACATTTCTCACTAACAAAGCTAGACATGACAATTAAACATGAATGGTGCTCATTATTATTTTTCCTTATGAATTGCAAATTAAAACAATGTGACATCAGCACACATTAATGGCGAAAGTTCTAAAATCCTGACCATACAAAATGCTGGTGAAAATGTACAGCAACAGGAACTCACATTCATTGCTTGTATGGTATAGACACTTTGGAAGATAGTTTCTCAGGCCCTTACAAAAGCTAAACATAGTTTTACCATCAGATCCATCAATTATACTACTAAATATTTACTCAATTGAAAATCCATGTTCAAACAGAACCTATATACTTACATTTACAGCAGCTTTATCTAAGATGTTTAAATTTGGAAGTAAACAAGATGTCACTAAAAGATGAATAGATACAGATTGTGATACATCTACACAAAGGAATATTATTCAACAATACAAATAAATAAAATATAAAACAATAAAAATACATGAGAAAATCTAAATGCATACTGATAGGAAAAATAAGTCAGTTTGAAAAAAACATACTGCATGATTCTAACTTCATGACATTTAAAAAAGGCAGAATATTTGAAATATTAAAACTGGCTAGTGGTCACTAGAAATTTAAGGGTAAGGAATGAATAAGTGAAAGGCAGTTACTTTTTAGGACAGCAAATTTTTTTCTTCAGGATGCTGTTGTTAGTCCAGGTAATGCCACCTTAGAGACAACCACTATTTTGCTAGCTACCTTGGGATGGAAAATTCTGCAAACATCTGGCCGTATTTAAAACCTAGCCTAACCACAAGACTTTCTCTCAACTTACTTAATTACAACCCTTAGTTTCCCCCATCAAGGTCAAATGCAAAATTTCCCCCCCAATCCCCGTAACTGCCCTAGTCTGTAAGTGGTGGTGGGCTTCAGTTTTCTGGAGTCCCTCCGCAGCTTCTTCTCCTTGGAATAAATTTGTGTTGTTGTTGAACCGCCCATCTCCCATCTCTCTTTTCCTATCTGCTCACTTTCTTGACCTAACATTTGGTGCTAAAACCCGGGATCTCCTATGTATTCTGTGTGTCCAGCCCCATTCTCCGCCTTCCTTTCTCCACTCTCATCCTTTTCCTCTTTTCCCTCTCTCCAACTCCAGTGACCCTAGAAGAACATTCTCATTTGCTGGACATTGCTGGACTAATTAAAGGGTGAGTTTTCCCTTTTCCTGCCACCGGATTTTTCTCCCATCTCCCTTCCTTATTTCTGTCCGAGACATAAATAATACTAGAAACTCTGGTCCTGGGTGAGAAGTCTCCCCCAATCACCATCAAGTGGTGATCTTGGTCATCACTTTGAGGGGAGGTCCTTAAAATGGCCATCACCACATCCATTGGGAACAATTGAAGTCCGTGGGCACTCCCCGTCCTTCCATTGTTCCTCTCATTCCTGGGAAACGGATTACTCATCCTTCCAAATTTCTTCAATATGGGTGAAGTCCCCTCTAAACCTCCCCGAGACAACCCTCTTGGATGTCTCCTTCACAACCTCAAAATTTAGGTCTTACATGAAACAAAGTGTCTCTCAAATGCCTCAAAATTTTAAGTTTTATACTAAGGCCAAACCATCTCATTTTCTCCTGTATTATGGCTTGACACCAATATCAATTGGACAATAATAATCAATGACTCGAAAACAAAACTTTAATATTCTCCATATTCTTAACTATTTGACTTCCAAATTCTCTGCAACTTCAACAACTCCGTCCAATGCGGTGGAAAATGGCCCAAGGTCCTCTATGCTCAAGCTTTCCTCTTTCTACAGTCCATTCTCTCTCTCTATCAAATCTATAATCCTTTTCAAATCCTCCTTATTCACAACCTCTTACTTCCTTTTCCCTCTCCCCATCACACTCCTTCTCATACCCAACATCCTCCTCCCCAGTCATCCTCAAAGTTTCATTTCCATCCTTCCTCTCAGAGAGGTGGCAAGGACAAAATAATAGTGTGTGTTCATGTTCCTTTCTCCCTGGGTAATCACTCTCAAATTAAAAAACGCCTAGACTCCTTTACCTCTAGCAATGCTATTTAATATAAAAAAATTCCTTCACATCGCCCAGTCCTATAACCTTACCTGGCATACCTGTATGTTATTTTTTCCTCCTTCTTTTTCCCAGGAGAGAGATAATGCATCTGGGCAGCAGCCCAATCCCATGCCAACACCCTCCAACAGCAGGACCCATTCCATAATCTTGTAGGTGCCACAGCAGTGCTCCACACAAAGCTCTCCTGGGATTACCAAATTAACTACTTAATTATTTTAAAAAATGCTTTAAGAAGCTACTCAGGGGACTGAAAAATTCTAACCTTTTCTTTTCCTGCCTCTCAGAGGCCATGCTTAAATACACTACTTTTACCTCAAGACTTACCAAAGATAAAATTTATTTACACCTTCATTTTATCTCTCAATCAGTCCCAAACATATGTAAAAAACTTCAAAAATTAGATAATGGTCCCCAAACTTCACTTCAGGATCTTATCAAAATTGCTTTTAAGGTTTTTAAAAATAGAGATGAGGACTGAGAGACTCAAAAACTAAAAGGAAATCAGACTAGATACCAACTACTGGTAGCAATCCTTCAGCAGGATTCTGACAGCTCCCAAAAAACCTTCTACCTCCAACCAAGTCCTGTCTACCACCAGGACAATGCCACAAGTATGGCCAGCCAGAACACTGGTCAAGGGTATGCCCAAATCCTAGGCTACCCCCAACCCATGTCCCAATCATTTGTGGAAAGAAAGGACACTGGAATTCAGGTTGTAACCAGCGAGACTCTCCTTCCTGCTCAGTCATTTCTAACACTCTCAGGTTTCCTTATCCACAGCAGGAACTGGCTAAATTTCTTGACTTGGCTACTGAATGAAGACTGATGGGATCCAAGGTCTGTCATCCCCACCGCCCTGGCCCTTGGTGTCATCGCAGAACCTAGGGTAAGGCTCTCAGTATCTGGTAATCCTGTCTCTTTCTTATTGAACATGAGGACTTCATACTCAGTCTTGCCAGAATACACAGGATCCCTCCTTAACTCCTGTATCACTATTGTCAAAGTAGACAAAATACCTTTCATTCCTAAAATGACCAAGCTGCTACTCTGCTTTCTATTCAGCACAAGCTTTATTCATTCCTTTTTAGTTATTCCCCACAATGCCTCATACCTATCCTAGGAAGGGATATACTAACAAAGTTTCAGACTTCCATACAGTTCGCCCTCTTACAATCCTACCCCCCTTCATTTTACTTTGCCACCTAGATGCCTCTCCCCCTCTTCTACATCCTCTCTTTCCTCCCTCCTTTCCCTTTTAAATCCTATAATTTGAAAATTTCCACATTGCACATCACCATACTCCCATCATGGTCAATCTACAGAACCCCTCACTCTACTTTAGCCAATCCCTATACCCTTTAAGTCCATCTAACTTAAAAGGACGCAAACTCATTATCAAATTGCTCCAGACAAATATCTTAAAGCCAACTACCTCTCCTCACATCCCTCCCATACTAGCTGTCAAAAAAAAAAAGATAACTCTTGCCAGCTTAATACAAGATCTGCACATTGTAAAACAAGCTGTCATCCCCATTCACCCACTCATTCCAAATCCCTACACTTTGCTCTCTCACATCACACCCAACACCACCCACTTCTCCATCCTAGACTTAAAAGATGCCTTCTTTACCCTTCCTCTTAAAACAACCTGGCAAAATCTCTTTACCTTCACCTAGGTAGACCTCGACTCAAAAAACTTAACACAATTAATCTGGAAGGTCCTGCCACAAGGTTTCAAGGACAATCCTCACCTCCTTAAACAAGCCCTTTCTCAAGACCTCTCTAATTTAAATTTATCCCCCAAATACACTTCAACAATATGTTACTGATCTTCTACTATGCAGTCACTCATCTAATCTTTACATTCAACATACCTCTCAATTACTCAACTTTCTGGGAAAGTATAAATATCAAGTCTCTCCCACTAAAGTCCAAATTGCTAAAACAAAAGTAAACTATTTCAAACTCACTATGACTTTTACAACCCAAGTCATTCCCTGACACAAAAAACAACTCATTCAAGACATGCCTATACCCACCACCAAAAGACATATCCTTTCTTTCTTTCTTTCTTTTTTTTTGAGTTGGAGTCTCACTCCGTCGCCCAGACTGGAGTGCAGTGGCTGCTCCTGGCCACCGCAGCCTCGACCTGCTGGGCTCCAGCGATCCTTCCGCCTCAGCCTTCCAAGTAGCTGGAACTACAGGTGCACGCTACCACGCCCGGCTAATTTTTTTTTTTTTTTTTTGATTTATTGTAGAGATGAGGTCTCGCCAAGTTGCCCAGGCGGGTTTCAAATCCGCGGGCTCAGGCAAACCACTCACCTCAGTCTCCCAAAGCGCTGGGATTACAGGCTGAGCCACCGAGCCCGGCTTCTTTTCTTTCTCAAGTCTTAAAAAATATTTTCAATTATGGTTACTTAATTTTAGTCTGTTAACCAAGTCTCTTTATTTAGCTTCACAAGTTTCTACCCACAAACCTTTAAATTCCTCACACTCAATTAATTCTCATTTTCACAAACTAAAAGAGGCCCTTATAAAGACCTTAGTCCTAGGACTGTCAAACTCTACCAAACCTTTCACTTTATATGTCCACACAGAACACAACATTGCCCTTAAACTTTAATGTCTGTCTTATGGCAATACTCCACAGGCCATAGCATATCTGTCAGAACAATTCAACTCTGTTCTCCATGGCTAGCCACCATGCTTCTGAGTTCCAGGCACTGCCAATATACTCCCAACCAAAACACTAAAGTTACCACATTACCAACACATAACTGTCTCCTTTTCCACACCCACAACAGCCAAAATTATGGACTTTACATACTCAATACCCAATTCAAAGTTAAAAAGGATCTCCAATCCTATACTTCCCATACCTCTTCCATACGAAAGCCTCCTAAATATACTTCATTTCCTATAGGATCTACCTCTCTTTGGCTAATATAAATTCCTAAACTTCCAGGATCTTCTAAGTTACACATCAAAAAGAACCCTTAATAATGTCACACATATGGATGTTCTTTGAATAATATTAACAATAGCTGCCGCTATAATATTCATCTTAGCTTATATTATCAGATATTTTTATAAAAAACCTCCACTCTGTAATACTCAGGCCATAACATATCTGTCAGAACAACTCAACTCTGTTCTCCAAGGCTTGTCATCAAGCTTTCCAGCTTCCCTAAGCTAACAAGTCCCACCTTAAACAATTTCTTATATATTCTTCACTCTAACCTTGCCTTTTACCCTCTTAATAATCCCCTTATCTCAAGAAATAAACTACTTTCAACAATTATCAATCTTTGGTTACAAGGAGACCTATATAATTTCTCCCCCAACCTTATCACTTGGTACTTCTTCCTAACATTTATTTTACTTACACCCTCCTTACTACACCATAAAGCTCAACCCTCTCCTACATTAGCCTCTTATTCTAACCTTAGCCTCCTTATACCTCTTATTCCCACTTACTTTGTACTCTAACTGTTAAACTCCATTCATCAGTCTCACACACTAGTTCTTACACAGCACACTGCTTCCATTTAACTGTGACTACTAGATTTGTCTGTCACCTGCAATCCAGCAGCTTACAGCCATCATAACCAACATAGCCACTTGGACCCAAACTAGCATAAATTTACATCTCACCTTTCAAACGGATCCTCTTTTAAAATGTTTTAGTAACTTAATTACCTAATGACCCATTCCAGAACATACAAAAGGGCATTTGCCCAATCAGATACATGTCTTTATTTTAAACAACACATTCAAAAACTGTGGCTTTTCCTAACCCATTTTCTACCAAAAAACCTAAACCTCCTATCTGAAAACCCATTACCTCTCAAACCTCACCAACCACCCCAACACCACTTTTTCTCCAGTGCTCATTCCCTAACCTCTCGCAGGAGTCCTTTATAGGAACTCTTCCTCTTAACCCTTGTCAACATACACTCACTCACCAACCTTCATAAGACCACCAATCCCAGCCTGAACATACCCTCTGTAGTTCTGTGACCCTCCATTTATTGCCATAGAAAATTATCAAGTCATTCCTGTGTCTCTCTGTCAACACTGCCTACCAGGTATAGTTGCAAAGGAATGCCATGGAGAAAACCTACAAACACACTGACCTACATGTTTCTAAACCTTTCATAATTCAACAATTCACAAACAATTATTATTATTATTATCATTATTATTTATTATTATTATTTTTTGAGTTGGAGTCTCACTCTGTCACCCAGACTGGAGTGCAACAGCCACTCCCAGCCACCGCAGCCTCGACCTGCTGGACTCCGGCAATCCTTCCGCCTCAACCTTCCAAGTAGCTGGAACTACAGGCGCGCATTACCACACCTGGCTAATTTTTTGATTTATTGTAGAGATGAGGTTTCACCAAGTTGCCCAGGCAGGTCTTGAACCTGCGGGCTCAGGCAATCCACTCACCTCAGCCTCCCAAGGTGCGGGATTACAGGCGAGCCACCGAGCCCGGCTACCAATAATTATTAATAACTCCAATTTCTTCTTATCTTTTATAGCTAATCTAAGTTCACAGTCTCTTCTATTAACATGTGCTTTAAGGCCTTCACCAGAGCTTACACCGCCAGATAAATATTCCATTTGAAAATATAAAAAAGACAATGGTGCAGAGTTAGCCTCCATTATCTATAGGTTTTGTATTTTCACCCCGTGAATTTTCTTCCTATATGGCATTTCCTCCTATCTCTGTCTACCTGTCAATTGCTCAGACATTTGTACTTTAATACACCAATCTCCAAACATCAGTGTTCTACCTAATAAGCTATTCAAATCTCTCGGTCAGCTTCAATCCCTTCCCTTACAACGAAATCCCAAAGGACAATTCAAATTCTGCTCTTACTAGCAGGATTAAGCATTTATAATTAAATTCATTAGCATGGGTAGTGCTCCAAAATAAAAGAGTGCTTAACCTCCCCACAGCTAAAAAAGAAAATATCTATCTATCTATCTATCTACCTATCTTTCCAAGAAAAATGTTGCTTTTTTGTTAATAAATCAGGCATAGTTCAGAATACAGCTCATAAATTTCAAAAACAGGCAACAGAACTCAAACAGCAAACTATCAACTCAAAGAAATGAGATCATGCCTCTCTACATGGATGCCCTAAATACCCCCAATTCTTGGACCTCTACTCCTCATTCTTCTCTTACCTTTGGATCTTGACTTTTAAACCTTATTTCTCATTTTGTCTTTCAATGACTAAATGCTTTTATTCAAGCTAGCACAGAAAAACGTGTCAACAACACCCTCCTGCTTTGCCAGTCCAGATTTCATACCCTTCAATACCTGCGAGTATGAAACTTCAACCCTGAGGAGGGCCCCTCATGACTTT
>CAUYQG010261726.1:0-36952 GCA_963574415.1 Tarsius wallacei | reverse complement strand
ATTTTAAATATGTGGGGAACAGCCGGGCTCGGTGGCTCAGCTTGTAATCCCGCGCCTTTGGGAGGCTGAGGTGAGTGGATTGCCTGAGCCCGCGGGTTCGAGACCCGCCTGGGCAAGCAAGACCTCATCTCTACAATAAATAAAAAAAATCAGCCAGGCGTGGTAGCGCGCGCCTGTAGTTCCGGCTACTGGGAAGGCTGAGGCGGAAGGATTGCCGGAGCCCAGCAGGTCGAGGCTGCGGTGGCCAGGAGCAGCCACTGCACTCCAGTCTGGGCGACAGAGTGAGACTCCAACTCAAAAATAAAATAAAATAAAATAAAAAATAAATAAATATGTGGGGAACAATTCAGGATTAGGTACACAAATGGACATCATGCAGGCAAAGTCTGGGCTTCCCTTTGGTCCCAATTTGCCTGGTTTGAAATCAGGTGCCCTTACTGATGCTGTGCCTCCCCCATCCCGGAAATATCCTGCTACTGCCAATCCCTTTCTTATAGTATTATGGTAAATGTTCAGGGTCTGCTTATGAATGAGAACATGTGGTACTCTGTTCTTTGTTTCTGTTATAATCACTGAGTATTATAGACTCTAAAGCCTTCCCAGTTGCTGCAAAGTCCATACGCTTGTCCTTCTTTATGACTGCGTAATATTCCATTCTAAGTATGTGCATTTTTTTAATCCAATCCAGTTTTGATGGGTGGCACAGTTGGTTCTGTGTTTTTGCTATTGTGAATAGTGCTGCAATAAACATGTGTGTATCTGTTTTTGTAAAATGACTTGAATTCCATCAAGAGAGCGGGAATATAGCCCACAGAATGGAGAAAAATATTTGCCTTCTATATATAGAAAGGCTTAACATCCAGGATCTACAAGGAACTCAAATGTGCCAAAGAGAAAAAAACAAACAGTCCCATTAAAAAGTGGGCAAAAGACATGAATAGATGCTTCTCAAAAGAAGATATACTGGCAGTCAACAGACACGTTGAAAGTGATCAGATTCACTGTCATCAGAGAAATGCAAATCAAAATAACATTGAGATACCAGTAAGAATGGTCATCATTAGTAAATCAAACAACAGCAGATGCTGGTGAGGATGCAGAGAAAAGGGAATGTTACCACATTGCTAGTAGAAATGCAAACTAGTTCAACCTCTATGGTAAACAGTGTGGTGATTTTTAAAAGAACTAGAAATTGGCCCTTCATATGACCCAGTAATCCCCCTAAATGGAAATATACCCAGAGGAATTCAAATCATTCTACAAAATGCACTTTCTAATAACCCTTCTACTAAGTAAAAATAAAAAAGGAAAGAAAGAAAGAAAAACTCTTGTAGAGATTTCAATAATGACAAAATATTTAAGTACTAAACTTTGGGTTGTTAATTTCTAATCTACATGATACAAATGCTAGCAATATTTTTATCAGACTGTGTATATACAAAGGCTTGTTTTTAAAGCAGTTTCACAGAAACACAAAAATTAATTATTGGAAATAAATAAATGGAGTGACAGTGTTGAATCGATGGAACAGGCAAGTAGGTAAGTGATTATTATATATGCCTGAAAAAGAAGATACCTTAAAGCATGACTCAATGGCTGTCAGGAGCAGGGAAACAAGAAGAATAATATTGCTGGAATTAAAATGTTTGAAAATATCAAGAATTGGTGAGGGTACAGTCACTGGGAAGTCTTATACAGAATTACACACAGCAACCAAATGATACTAAGCATATATTTGAGAAAATAGTTAACTGATATTCAAGTGTTTAAGTGTGAATTGATGCTCTCATTTTGGAAAATAACATAATTTTATCTTGCTAAACTGAATAAGTACATCTTTCTTGACCCACAGATTTCACTCAGATATTTCTTTCTAGAGAAACTTTAATACATATTCAGGGGAGACAAAAACAACGACATTAGAGGAATTTTAGCCTCTTACACCTGCAGCATACCATAAACACAGCGTTATTTTTATTCAGATAAACATAAAACCTAACACTAAATTTCCATTTACCCGTTTTGTATGATCATAATATTTGGATTCCATAAAAAAAATAAGGCATGCTGAAAGGCTAAAAACTCAGTCTAAAGATACAAAGAAAGCATCAAAACCAGACCCAAATATGATATAAATTTTGGAATTATTAGAGCAGAAATTTAAAATGGCAATGATTAATATTCTAGGATTTCTTATGGAAAGGGGATTAATAAAAAATAACAGATGGTTAGCGCAAGCAGAAAGATGGGAACTTTAAGAGACAATTATAAGGAAATGTTCTAAATCAGTAACAGTAACAGAAGTAAAGAAGGTATTTGTTAAGCTCATTAGTAGATGAGACATGGCCAAGGAAAGAATCAGAGAGGTTGAAGATACATCAATAGAAGCTTTTAAACTGAAAAGCAAAGAGAAAAACTAATGGAAAAAAAATGGAACAGAATAACTAAGAACTGCAGAACAATTAAACATGTGCAATATATACATAGTAAATGGAAATACAAGCCTGAAGAGAAATAAGAAAGAAACAGAAGTAATACGTGGAAGAATAATGATTGAGTGTTTTCTGTATCACAAGGTCCACATGATAGAAATCCAGTAGGTTCCCCTCAAAAGCAGTATTGATGCAAACACAGGCTTCTCAGCTGCTTAGTTTATCATTGAACCCTGTAAAACCATATGTCTATAGAATGACTTTCACATTTTTCTGTTTCCTTTCCAAAACTTCTTACTCACTGATCTTCTCAGTTTGGTCACGTTTTACATAGGCAACAAATTCTTTAACTCTAACTTACTTTTGCTTCATGGCAGCCCCCAGCTTGTGTTGCATATGCTTCAGTTCTTGAATCTTGGTTCCTAGGACACTTTTCACTGCCTGTGTACTCTCTGCAGCTCTCTTGATGTAACTTATTCACCCATTCTGTTGCCACAGATTTCAAAAGCCTTCCTTTAAAGTCATCTAGGCCATCGGTAATACGGATCTAGGTGGCCTTGTTTCTCTCTTTTTGCTCACCCAGGACAGCGGTGAGAATTCCTGCCATCCTTTTCCTCAAAACGCTTTATTCCTCTAGAAGAGATAGCTGCAGAAAACTTACAAACTGATATTCAGCCTTTCCTATTCAGTCTCTGCAAGTACCTAAATGCTTACTCTAGAAGTATGTACCAGGAAGATCAACTTCAAAGTGACTTTGGAGCCTCTCTGATTTGACATTTGCAGAGAAACTGACTGTGCAACTTGCTGTAATTTACTTACAAACTGGATCTAAGGTGTCAATTTTTTATATTTTGTGCTAGATTGCTATATAAGGACTTCACAATAATACCTCCAACGGATGTCGCTCTTACATGTGAAGAATGGAAATATTATCCAACTCATGGGAAAAGAGGGAGCATCCCATGAAACTTTGTTCTGTACGAAGCCCCTACAACAAGTATTTCTTTCCTTCATTTTCAAAACTTTGAAAAGGAGAAAAGTATGAGACTTGTTACTTAAAATATTATTTTCACTGGGAACACATCAAAAGTAAGTAAACTAGTACAGTAGATAGTTCCAGGACCTTCCTGGAAACTGAAAGCTGTTGTGAGTTTCAGACGCCTTTCTGGAGACCATCCTCATGACACCTACTTCTTCACTGAGATAAGTAGCAAGTTTAATTAATAGACCTTGATGTTTTCACATAATTCCCATGATTCTGGTTACTTATTATAATACCCAAATTAACTGTTCTTTTGGGGCATTGATTGCTTCTTTTGATCATACATTTTAGCTGAAAATCAGAATGTTTGCCAGGCAATAGAAGACATTTTGTGAAAGAGAGAAGGTATATCACTTACTCAAAAGTATGTTTAGCTTCTGTAGAAGCTTTAAGTAAATCTATCTCATTTTCTTGTTTGAAATCTTTGAAAATAAAGTTCCTAGGACAATCTAGGTATGTGATATGAGGAAAATCAGACAATTAAGAACGGCAGTGTGTTTAATCTTTGGTTTGGAAGAGTATATTCTAGGCCACTGCTTTATAAAGAATATGGTGTGAGAAAACACTCTGGATAAAATAATCAGTATTCAATGTATCTAATATTTTGTTCCCAAAATATTTTAGTAGAGCAATGAATGTGTTAAGTCCCTTATGAAAAAAGCATGGAAATCTGCCCATAAACTCAATTGTTGCAAAGGGAAGCAGATCTTCCCTTCTTCATGTCGCCCCTCTCTTGCACGAACTAGGCCATGATTACGAAGTCTTTTTTCTCCTCCTAGTCTGTTTAGTGTACTATTTCTCCTTGCAACCATGGATCTCTGATCTATTGGCATTTCTTGTTCCTTGGCTTACGGATCGGTTCACAGATTTAAAAGCTGTGTGTTTTGCTTGCTATATTTTCCTGTTTCAATTCCTTTCCTTCCCTTGTCCAGTTACAGAGAGGCGTCATTATTACCATTACTGTCCAAGGTCCAGAGCTGCATTCAGGCTGCTCTCTGAAATGACTACTTCCTAGACCTCATGGTTGTAAAGTCACATCTCCATGGGAGAGGTTCAGTAAACTCTGAAAACAGTGCAGGACATGATAAAGCTTTATTGGATTATCCTTTAGGGAAAGCTACTTAAAAATAAAAGAGATGTCTTTGTTCCAGTTCGTGCCTTCCAGGCATGTGGCAGAGACTAAAGGCATGAGTTAGCAAAGCACTCAGCACTTTCCAGATAAGAGATATTAGGATAATTTCCACAATGTTTATATTCAAGTTGAATAAAGTTTTTATTTTATTATTATTATTGTTATTATTATTTTTTTTTAGTCAGAGTCTCACTCTGTTACCCAGACTGGAGTGCAGTGACACACTCACAGCTACCATAGTCTCAAACTGCTGGGTTCATTCAGGTGATCCTTCTGCCTCAACCTTCCAGGTAAATGAACTACAGATATGTACCACCATGCCTGGCTAATTTTTTGATTTATTGTAGAGATGAGGTCTCATCATGTTTCCCAGGCTGGTCTTGAACCTGTGGGCTCAGGCAATCCTCTCATCTATGCCTCTCAAAATGCTGGGATTATAGGTGTGAGCCACCACACCCAGCAAAACTTTTAATTTTAAAACGTAATTGTGCCAAAATTAATGAGAAACATCAAACCACCACCAGATCCAGGAAGACCAGAGAACACCAAGCAGGATAAATATCAAACAATCTTTTCCTAGACATATCATATTCAAACTACAGAAATCAAAGACAAAGAAAAAAACTTAAAAGATGTCAAGACAAAAATAGTATCTTAACTATAGAGGAAGAAACATAAGAATTATATTGTTTTTGTTTACATTGTGACATCATGAAAGTAATAAATTTTCACTTCATGAAAACAAATTAAGTTATTTTTCATTTTTTTTTCTTTTAAAGATATGGGGTACAATTCAGGGTTAGGTATATAAATGTTCATTATGTAGGTACCCTTGTTGATGAGGTGTGCCCCCTTTTCCCCAGGCAGATTGCCACTAAATTAAATTCTAAGGTGTATATGCTAGGAAATTCTGTGATTATTTTGGGAAAAAAAATGCCTCTTGAATCATCATCCATTTGCTGATTGGATTACTACAAACAGAAGCAGGTTATTTGGCTCCTTTCCTAATACTACCTGCTAAGCTCACTCATCATATGTGCTTCAGATAGCCCCATACCGGAAGAACACCTGTAGAAACTATAAAAACTGCTATTAGACTTCCTTTGGAGCTCAAAGTAGAGCAAAGTTAACTGTACATTCCTCACACTTCTATGTAATAAATAACAATTGACTTTGATCTTATATAGGACAAAGAACTTAAGCAACTTTTCAAGGTGACATTGGATCAAGTAATTTTATGAATTTATATGTCAGGCACACAAGGGGAAAAAAAGAAAAAAACCTAAGGATATCTACTTTTTAAATCCAGTCTCTTATTCAAACTGTGAAAGTTTAGCAGTTATGCTATTTCTGATAACAGTTTCCAAATAGTAATTTAATAGATATTACTTTAAGAGCAAACTATTGTGGAGGCAATCCAATTTATTGGTTCACTTCATTTGGTGATATTGGCAAGCTCAGTTGTTGCAATTGCTAAAGGAAGATTAAGAGAGGAATATTATCTGACTCGGTGGAGATCAAATTAAGTTGTACAGCTAATCGGTGCAAAGGAGAAACAAATTGTGTTGATTTCATGATTTAACTCTTTTTTGCTATTGTATGTTTTTGCCTATTTTAATTCATATAATTCTGTGAAAATAGACCATAGGTGAAACTTGAGTTAATGAAGTTTCATAGTCTAAGATATTGTTTTACTGAATGGAGTTATAGTCAACATTTTGTGAGGCAGACTTTTGGGTTCACTGCTTTCTGAAATGAACTTCAGGACTGTCTGATATCTTAGAATAACTTAAGCTAGGGCACTTGAGAAATAGATAGATGACAGTAGGTGTTTACTACCTGAGTAGTTAAATAGATATTCCAGGCCAATTTTCTTTTCACAGTGCTTCACCAATATTAATTTATAAGGTGTAGCCATCTATTAATTCAAATTGCACATGTCAGGTTGAGCAAAATATTATTTCATAAGCTTCTAACATGAACATCTAAAATGTTGCACTGTCTCTTTAAAAAGTTTAAGTGAATTGTGAAGCTATTTTTATGGAGTTTTAGATAGAAAAGAATTTCTTTTATATCAGAATCTTTTAAAAAAGAAATTCAAGCCAATGATTTTATTATCTTACATGGGTCTCTGTCACTAAAGCAATAATACATTTTTATATTAAACATATAATCTGAATACACTCATTTCTCTTTTGAAAATATTACATTTGGAGCCTGTTAAACCTATACAAGTCAATGCATTTATATGTTCATATATATACATATATATGTATATATGTATATATTGTATACATTCTAAAACTATGTTTAAAATATTTGTTAATATTATTTTTATATTTATATATTTCAAAATTCACTATATTAGGAAGGATGCTGCTGACCATACATTAACTGCTATGCTAAAAATTACTTGGCGATATAAGGTATATCTGGGTTAAGTATTCACTTCTGAATGGGCGGAAAAATAATGGAGTTCTAGAATAAAAAGAACCAGTTTTGTATTTTTGCTTACTATTTATACATAGAACACAAATTCTGGGATATGTATAAAAAACATGGCTTCTTATCTTTATTCATTATAGGCCATGTAACTTATAATGTTATCTTTATGTTCAATTTGTTACAATAACTAGAATTTTCTAATTTTGTAATAGTAAACCAATGTGATAAAGATTAGCATGTAGGAACTTAAATACGCCATTCAAATATATGACAATTATAATTTTAATGTCTCAGAATTGTACAGTTAAGCTTGACTAATCTTATAAAGTTGACAATTTTAATTAATATTTTTTGCTTTATAGTACTCAGCTGAAATATTACTTTCTCTTTCAGTAATTCAGGTACAAAAATGGTGTGTGAAATGCGTAAAAGTTTCTTTAAAATTACAATATTACAAATCATTCTACCAAAAGGCCATGGATAAAGAAGAGTTCGATCAATAAATTGCAGAGAATTAATTAACTAGTCACATTTTCTGATTTTTATTCTGATTAAATATCAGTAATATTTTTTAAGTCACCAGAGTTTTTGGTCCTATTTTCTCAGGGAAAGATGTATGGATGGACATTACTCATCTTTGCTCACTGATAATTTTTTTGTAGTGCCAATTTAGATTTGCATTCAGCCATTTTTTACCAAAACAATTGTCTGTCCAGAGGTCACAGATAATGTTCTAGACTTAAAGACACTATCTATAAATACAGTGCACATGGTAGCTAACTAGATCATCTAAAGATTGACCTGTCAATAATAATTTGCTCCTGTAAAATGTAAAGCCCAAGAGGCATGTCAGCAAGTGTCACCTCTAAGTTTAGTCATGGTTTAACAAGGTATCTTAGTAATAATATTCTTGTCTCTTGATTTTCCTGATAACTCATTAATATTACAAGACACTGAATAATAGTAGTTAATGAAATAACTATTATTTTATAAAGAATGTAACTATTTATATATGTAGCTCATTAGATATCTAGTTCTCATGATGGACTTTCAGTTAAATTATTATTTTAAATCTGCATTGTGACAAGTTAATTAAATTCAATGTAATTCACTCAAAATATATAGGGCAAACTTTATTTTACAATACATAGTTATTGACCTTTAACATGAAAATTACTACTCTGAGCAAAGTAAATGTGTCAGAAAATGAACATATAAGATTTTGTTGTTTGCCAGGTGCAGTGGCTCAAACCTGTAATCACAGCACTTTGGGAGGTAGAGGCGAGAGGATTGTCTGAGCCCAGGTGTTCAAGACTAGCCCAGCAACTTGATGAGACCTCGTCTCTACAATAAATCAAAAAATAGCCGGCGTGTTAGTGCATGTTTGTAGTTGCAGCTACTTGGAAGGATGAGGCGAAAGGATCGCCTGAGCACAGCAAATTGAGCCTGAGGTGGCTGTGAGTGTGCCACTGCGCTACAGCCTGGGAGACAGAGTGAGACTCCAACTAAAAAAAAAAACTTTGTTGCTCAAAAGCATTTATACATTTAGTATATGTTAGTTATGTTTTTGAATCACAGATAAGGCTACATATTTTATGGCATAGTTAAGTATAATTAATTTCTTTTTCATATTTTAAAAACAGAAATTATTTTCAATTTATGTTCTAATGATAATAATATAGTTTTTAGAAACTGTAAATCATAAAATAGCTAAAGGTAAAGAAAAGTTAAATAAAAATTAAAAATAGTAGAAGTGATACTAATCATACAAATGTATAGGTTGTTCCTACTTATTTCTTTAGACAATAATAACTTATTATAAAAGGCATACATAGTAATTTTGCAACAAGAACTTTTGTAACAAGTTACCACACATTGGGTGGTTTAAAGCACCATAAATGTATTGTCTCATAGTTCTGCAGGTTAAGACTAAAATCAAAGTGTCAATATTTACTCTAAAGACTTTAGGGAATAATCCTTTTGTCTCTTCCGAGTCTATGGATTTTGCAGGCAATCTTTGATATTCCTTGGCTTGTAGTAGCATCATTCCAATTTCTGCTCTGTCTTCACATGGTCATCTTTCTTGTGATTCTGTCTCCAGATCTCTCCTTTTAAAGACAACAATCACTGGATTATTAGGGCCCATCTTAATCCAGTATGGCCTTGATTACATCTGTAAAGACCTTATTTCCAAACAAGGTCATATTAATAGGGACTAAGAGTTAGAACTTTGGAGGGGGGCATAATTCAACTCAGATGTGTATAGCAAGACCTTAATGTACACAGTAATGCATAACATATATAATGTCTAATATGCACAAATATGTAACATATGTAAGAGAAAATAATTAAAATGTGAAAATAATGGTAAGTATTATAAAGGTAGTATACTATGCATCTCATGTGAGATTTCATTGACTAGATTAGTATTACAAACCATTTTTTGTGTGTATGTTTGAGTAGAGTCTTACTCTGTTGCTCAAACTGGACACAATGGCACAAACACAGCCCACCATAGTCTCTAACTATTCAAGAGATCCTCTTGCATCAGCTTCCCAGGTTAGGACTATGGGCACAAGACGCCTAATTTTTTAATTTTTTTTTTTTTTTTTTTTTTTTGTAGAGAGTAGGTTTCATTACATTGCTCATACTGGTCTCAAACTCCTGGGCTCAAGCGATACTCCTACCTCTACCTGCCAAGGTGCTGGGATTACAGGTGAGCACCACTGCACTCAGTTTACAAATCACTGTTTGAAAGGTAATCTCAGATTTTCAACAATATTGTATTTAAGCATGGAAAAAAATATATATGACCTGAGAAAACTACCACTATTTCTTATTTTATTTATTTATTCACTTATTATGGCTACTAAATACATAGTGTTGAGTCATTATTTGTCTTATGTGAAAAAAATAAGACAGCAAATATTTGAGTACCTGATTTTTTGAGAATTCTACATTTCCAAGATTTGCACAGGTAGATGAATCACTGCTCTCCAAATTTTCCAGTTGAGTCTCCCAAGTTAACTGCTCCAACTTCTTATGATTCTTTTTAAAAAATTGAATGTCTCAGTCCTCACCATAAAAGTTGTCCCTGAGTATCACAACCTCCAGCATCAATGTGTGAGAAAATATATGCTACCAATTCTCTCTGAGATTTCATTTCTTTTTCATGACTGGGAAGTGTTAGAATTGTACTACTGAGACTTTCCTAGCAATACAGATGCTATCAAGCAGAAAAAATAGTTTTTAACACTTCTAGAAGAAAATACAACTATATACTCTTCCTATCATAACATTTTTATAATTTTATAAAGTGAGAAATTATCTTAAAAATACACATAAGTATAAGAATTATACAATTAGAAAATCTTTTGTAGTATGTATAATAATAACAATAATAAAGCTCTATTTGTATGTATACTATTTTACCTGCAAAACTAAAATGTATCATAGTAAATACCATCTAAATAGATAATTTTAATAAAAAACCTAAACATCTTACATGAGATTATCATTTCTTACAAAATACTTCATTTGGCTATAAACATTAAAAATGTATTAGTAATATAGATATATTTTATACGTTTTTATTATATATTTTACTGAAGCAATGTGAATGTACAATAAAAATCACAAATCTTGGTGTTCAGTTGAGTGAATAACATAAATATAAATTAAGTAACAATTTCTATTTCTTTGAATCAACTCAGAAAATACTTTTCTTACCCAGAATGTTTCTTTGCAGTCCTTTACAGGCAATTTTAACTCAAACTTAATTCTCAAGAAGTAACCTTTCTGTGATTTCTATCATTGTAGAAAAATTTTGTGTTTATGTGTTTTATCAAAATGGAATCACAATGTATGTATCCTCTTTGTATTTGATTTTTTTCACTTATTGTAACGTTCTAAGATTAATTCATGCTGTTGCACCAGTGGTTCATTCTCTTTGTATTACTAATATTCAATTATATAATAATAGAATAGTTTATTCACGATCTTTTTGATTGGTATTTCCCTGATTTCTATTTCTTCTAATACAAATAATGGTGCTATGAGAATTCTCATATATGTATTCCTGTACACATATATTCTCATTTATCCAGAGTAAATACTCCAAGTGTGGAATTAGTGGATCATGGAGAGGATGCATATTTAACTTCATAAAAACTATTAAACAGTATACAAAGTGGTTATATCATTTTCCATACCCATAAACAGAGTTCTAGTTGCTGCATATCTTCATAAATAAATAAAGTGTAATTTATTGTTTTTTTATTTCCAAATATTTCATTGGATCTAAATGGTACTCAATGTGGTTTTAATATACAAATTCCTGATAATTATATTAAGCAGGTTTAATGTGTTTATTTTCTGGGTTTTTTTTTTTTGAGTCTAATTTTTACAAGCTTGTTTATCTTTTTTATTATTGACTTTTAGAATGTACTTATATGTTCCGGATACTCTCCTGTCATATATGTGTGTTACAATTTTCTTTTTCAGTCTATGGTTTTCTATTATTTTTTAAATGGTGTGCTAAGCAGAATCCTAGCAAAATACTTATATGTTTTGTACCTTTTTCCCCAGTGGAAATTCTTTGGATAATCTCTAGAACTCTGAATGTGATGGATTTTACTCCCATGGTTGAATAACATGGGAGTAAAATCCCATGTCATTTGGCACAATTAACCTTAAGATAGGGAGATTATTTGGATTTGCATGACTTAATCACATGAGTCATTTAAAAGCAATTTTTTTGCATATAATTTCTCTCCAGTAGATAGAAAGATAAGATATTTAAAGAATGAAAAGGGTTGTTCATTCCATTGATGGCTTGAAAGCAGAGTGGGACCATTAGGTAGCAATTAATATGGACAGTTTGGTTGCTTAGCGCACCCCTAGCTGATAGTCAGTCAGGAAGCTGGTGCTTCGATCTTTCTGCCACAGGGAATTAATTCTGCCAACAAGAATAAGCTTGAAAGCACAATTTCCCCATAGCCTCCAGAATTAAGCCCAATTTCCCCATAGCCTCCAAAACTAAGCCCAAACAACCTGTGACTTCAGCAATGTGTCCTTTAAGCAGATAATTCAGCCATGGTGTCAAATTTTTTGACCTATGAAGTTGAGTCATTAATTCGATTTTTGTTTTATCCGCTAAATGTTTAGCAATAAAAATTTAAAAAGTAAAGGTTCTAAGTTAACAGTATAAAAAAGTTTATAGTACTAGAAGTAACAAAAACACAAATAGTATGGTACTAGAAGTATTGCCATACAAAAATACAAATATTAAAAATGTTTTTAGAATTGGTGGAAGAAGAATGGGAGGGTTTTAAGGAATGTTTATTAAAAATCTATAGTGCTTTAAAAAGTTAGTTAGTAGAAATGTGGAGATTAAGGACAATGCTGGCTAGATTACAATAGGAAGTGAGGAAAATTGCAGAGGAATTCTCAATTGTCTTAACTGAGGCTTAAATCACTGTTAATATACATTTATTAGAAATCTGTACTTTGAGAATGATGTTGGTCAAGGAGGTAATATGGAGCATGTTATTGGAAACTAAAGAGAAGAAGATTTTTTTTGTTTGTTTGTTTGTTTTGTTTTGTTTTGAGTTGGAGTCTCACTCTGTCCCCACCCAGACTGGAGTGCAGTGGCCGCTCCCGGCCACCGCAGCCTCCACCTGCTGGGCTCCGGCGATCCCTCCGCCTCAGCCTTCCAAATAGCTGGAGTAGCTGGAACTACAAGCGCGTGCCACCACACCTGACTAATTTTTTTTTTTTTAACTTATTGTAGAGATGAGGTCTCATTAAGTTGCCCAGGCGGGTCTCGAACCCGCGGGCTCAGGCAATCTACTCACCTCAGCCTCCCAAGGCGCAGGATTACAGGCTGAGCCACCGAGTCTGGCTAAGAAGATGTTTTTATGTGGTGACAGAAGCCCTGGCAGAATGTGTCCTGCAGCTATGTGGAAAGATCATGTAAGTGACAAATTGGTTATGGAGTTGAGGATATTTCTAAGTGTTCAATCCCTGGCTTATTGCTGCTTATAATAAACTGTGAGGGGAGAAAGATATATAGAGAAAAGAACTATTAAACAAAAAGGAACAAAATTCGATGCTTTGAGAAATATCAGCCTATCCTGATGAATAAAGATATTAAAATTGCTCTCAAAAGTATAACATAGGAAAAAAGTCACAATGATGTCTCATGAATTTTATCAATCTAACTGGAGCTAGGAAGTTTAAAGTCATTTTCTTTTAGTCATCTCACAAGAAGCAAAAGGTACAGAAGTGATTATATCAGAATTATTTTTGGATGTGGTTTTTGCCTATCGATTTAACCCCTGCAAAATCCACAGTAGGTGCAGAAGGTACTGTCAAAGGAAACATAAGCTAAATTTAAAAAGTAAGAAAGAACACAAAATGAAAGGAGGCTATAAAGTCCACAAAATGTCAATGTCAAGGTGATAAAACTAACTCAGCTTTAGGTTTTTGTCACCTTTCATGAAAATAGGACGACTTAGAAGTTGTAACCTAGAACCCAGAGAATGAAGCTAAGTGTCCGGATTTCAATAATGACAGCCGTAGAGGATAATTTTTAGGACTCAAAACTTAATTAAGAAGATGAGGCTCTCATGATGGTTTCTTTGACTTTGCAGAAGCTTGTCAGTTTAGTGAGGTCCCACTCGTCTATCTTATCTCTTATGGCATGGGCACTTGGGGTTTTGATCAGGAATTCCCATAAGGGTGTCTCCTGAATTTTCTAAGGTTCTTATAGTTTGAGGTTTTATGTTTAGGTCTTTGATCCATTCAGAGTTGATTTTGTGGATGGTGATAGGTAAGGCTCTTGTTTTAATCTTCTGCATGTGGTCAGCCAGTTTTCCCAGCACCATTTACTGTATAGGTTCTCATCTCCTCAGTGGTTGATGGTGGAGGCTTTGTGGAAGATGAGTTGGTTGAGAAATTGTGTTTCCTAAAAGAAAAACATAGGAGTAGCCAACAGACATGAAAAGATGCTCATCCTCACTTGACATCAAAGAAATGCAAATTAAAACCACACTGAGATACCAGCTAACTCCAGTCAGAATGGCCATCATCAATAACTCAAAAAATAACGGATGCTGGAGAGGACGTGGCGAAAAGGGAACACTTCTACACTGTTGGTGGAGTGTAAACTAGTACAGTGTCTGTGGAAAACAGTATGGTGATTTCTAGAAGATCTAAAAATTGACCTTCCATACAATCCTGTAATCCCCCTACTGAGAATATATGCGAAGGAACTCTAATCACTCTACGAAAAAGATACCTGCACACACAAGTTTATTGCAGCATTATCAGTAGCAAAAACATGGAACCAATTGTGCTGCCCATCAAAAGAGGAATAGATTTTTTAAAATGTGGTACATATACACAATGGAATATTACACAGCCATAAAGAAGAATAAAATGATGAACTTCGCAGCAACTTGGATGCACTGAGAGTCTATAATACTGAGTGATCTATCATGGAAACAAAGAACTGAGCACCACATATTCTCACTCACAAGCGAACCTTGAACAATTATCATAATGCTATAAGAAAGGGATTGACAGTAGTGGGAAACTGCCGGGGGAGGGGGTACACACCTCCTTAACAAGGGTTATATGCCTAACTGAATTGTACTCTACATCTTTAAAATGAAAAAAAAATAAAAAATAGATGAGGCTCCAGTGTTCTCAGGTGAATGACATAACTGGTTTGGAACAGTGCTTCCATTTTCCCTTTCATTTATCTCTCTCTTTGAATTATTTTCTCTTTTTAAAATATGTATAACTGCTATCCTTTGTCTATCTCATTGTTCTATACTGTGAATATTGGGACAAATAACTTGCCTAATTAGTTTTGAAGTTCACAGATGGAGAAGAAATATGCCACAGGAGTTGTAATTAATGAATTATATCTAGGGGATCCATCTTACTGGATTTAGATGATTTAGATGAGAAATTTTCTACATTTTAGTCAATGAGACCGAGATTAACATTTGGACTCGAGGAGATTCTATAATGGGAAGATACTTTTAGAAACTTTGATATGGAACTGATATATTCTTTATTTGTAAGAGACATGAATATTTGGGATCACAGTGTGGACTGCAGTAGGCAGAATTCTAACATGACCACCGATTTCTTACATCCTGTCCCCTGTTTTATAGTCCTCAATAATGTGAATTTTATAGACTTCATTTCTGTGATTATGTTACTTTATATGGGATAATTGACTTTAAGCTAGAGAGATTACCTATGCCTTCCTAATACTTGATGTTTTGATTTATTTTTATTTTTTAAATTTGAAGATGTGGGGTACAATTCAGGGTTAGGTATACAAATGTTCATTATGCAGGTACCTTTGTTGATAAGGTGTACTCCTCCCTCCCCTGGCAGTTTCCCTCAACTGCCAACCCTACCCCCCACCCTGGCAGCTTCCCACTCCTGCCAATCCCTTTCTTATAGTATTATGATAATTGTCCAAGGTCCGCTTATGAGTGAGAACATATGATGCTCTGTTCTTTGTAAATACAAATGTATTTCTGTAGCTGGTCATAGATGTGAAAGTCAGAGATTCCATGGATGAGGAGAATTTGATGTGACCTGCTGTCTTGCACATGGAGATGAGTGTATGGTAAGGGATACCGTTAGCTTTTAGGAGCTTATAGTCAGACAGGAATCAGGAACCTAAGTCCTTCTACTACAGAACTGGATTCTGTCAACAATAATGATCAAAGAAGCAAAAATTTCCTCAGAACCAACAGACAAAACTAAATACAGCAAAAATTCTTACTTCAGCATTGTGATATACTTAGCATAAAACAAAATACCTTGTACCAGATTCGGGACTACAGAATTGTGAATTACTAAGTGGATAATGTTTTAAGATTCTAAGATTGTTAGAAGTGGTTATATCAAAATAAAATATTAATATGACTTTTTGTTGAGCATCATTTTTTAAAAAGATTAAGTTTTCTCAATTTGCCTTTTCCATTGTTTCTTTGTCAAAGATCAGTTGACTAGATTTCTATTTCTGGGCTCTCTATTCTATTCCATTGATCTCTATTTACATATTTCCTTCTCCTTCAATATTTTGGGCATTTTGACCTCCCATATAAAATGTAGAATCAGTCTTTTCAACATACACAAATAACTACTTGGGATTTTAATTGTAATAGTGTTGAGTGTATAGATCAAATTGGAAAAAACTGATATCTTGACAATATTGCATCTCTCAGTTCACAAACGTAGAATAGTTCTTCGCCTATTTAGTTCTTCTTTGATTGATTTTGTCAGTCTTTTGTAGCTTTTCTCAAATCTTGTGTACATTTTGTTAGAATTATACCTATGTCTTTTATTTTGGGAGTGCTAAAGAAAATGCATTGTGTTTTTAATTTCAAATTTTAATTTATTCTGTGCCAGTATATAAAAAAGTGATTGACTTTTGTATACTAACTTTGTGTCCTAAAACCTTACTATAACTGATAATTAGGTTTTTTTTTTACATAGATAATTGTTCATTTGTAAAAAGTTCTATTTATTCCTTTACAATCTGTATTTCTTTTATTTTTTTTTCCTCATTTCTTTAACCAGGACTTTCAGTACAATGTTTAAAAAAAGTGATAAAATATATTTACTTCGCTTTCTATCTTAGTGGGAAAACGTCTAGGTTTTCACCATTAAATATACTAGTTGTAAGTTTTTTGTAAATGTTATTTATCAAGTTAAGAAAGTTTCCTGGTATTCCTAGTTTTTGGAGATCTACTGATGTGACTATATTTATTGCATTGTCTCTACAAATCATTTTAGAAAGAATTGACCTCATGTTCATATTGAATCTTTAGTACATAAACAAACCATCTATTGTTGTTAGTTTTTTCTATAATTTCTTAGATCACAAGAATTTTTGGTAAACAAATAAAGATGCTCAATATAGAAATAATTACTAAGTAATGAAACCATGATATAAAAATGAAGACAATTAGATATACGTTTTTATCCTTATAGAGACTATCACTACCTTTATTTTATACATGTTACCTTACTTTATTTTATACATGTTACCTTACTTTATGTCAGGAATAAAATTATGGTAAAAAATTGTTACAATTTTTACAGCATTTTACCCAACTACTTCAATGCAACTTAAATATTGAAATCATTACAGGCCAGGCTTGGTGGCTCAGCCTGTAATCCCAGCACTTTGGGAGGCCGAGGCGAGTGGATTGCCTGAGCCTACGGGTCTGAGACCCACCCGGGCAACTTGGCAAGATCTCGTCTCTACAATAAATCAAAAATTAGCCGGACGTGGTAGTGCGCGCCTGTAGTTTTGGCTACTTGGAAGGCTGAGGTGGAAGGATCGCAGGAGCCCAGTAGGTCGAGGCTGCAGTGGCAAGGAATGTGCCACTTCACTACAGTCTGGACAACAAAGTGAGACTCCAACTAAAAAAAAAAAGAAATCATTACTAATCAACATAAAATTTACATTCTTCAGAGTGGAAGGTCTATAGACTGGACTCTGAAACCCAGATTCATTTGGAGTCATTTTAATTGTGTTACTGGGCTGGGAAGTTACTAATACAAGATGCAGTTTAAATTGAGATGAAAGGATTTAGAATGCATCTCTGAACTTAAACAAGCATTTCTCTGGGAAGCATGCATTTGTAGGTGACCCAAAACTCCCAAATATTTTACATAGGTTAAGTTTAGAGATTACTAGATTTTAAAGGACAAATCGTGTTGACACAGCATGAAACTCTGCTTGCAAACCTAATGCAATTTATTAAATTATTTACTGATAGTATTCATGGTTTATTCATGGAGACCTTTTTTAAAAAACAAAAACAAAAACAGAGGATCTTGGAGTTGGGTAAAAATGGATTAGTCTAAAACTGCACTCCACATCTATCATGTAACCTTTTAGCCTTTACTGTTTTTTGTGTATGTGCATGCGTGCACACACACACACACACACACACACACACGTCACATTCCTTAGTTAAGCCTTATCTCTGTTTTACAACTTAAGTGTTGGTTGGATTATTTTTAAAATGTATGGAAAGACAGTTGAGAACACGATTGTAGTTTTACTGTTACCATTGTCAAATACATGAGCAAAAATATGGTAGGAGAAGTTTTCAGAAAATCTTAGAAAAAGTAAAGAGGAAACATCTTTAACCTTGAGTCAGAAGAGAGGAAGCAAAAAAAGCTTTATGAAACTGCGTAATAGCCAGGCTCGGTGGCTCAGCCTGTAATCTCGCGCCTTGGGAGGCCGAGGTGAGTGGATTGCCTGAGCCCGCGGGTTCGAGACCCGCCTGGGCAGGCGAAACCTCATCTCTACAATAAATCAAAAAAATCAGCCAGGCGTGGTAGCGTGCGCCTGTAGTTCCAGTTACTTGGAAGGCTGAGGCGGAAGGATCGCAGGAGCCCAGCAGGTCGAGGCTGCGGTGGCTGGAAGCGGCCAGTGCACTGCAGTCTGGGTGACAGGGTGAGACACCAACTCAAAAAAAAAAAAAAAAAAAGAAAGAAAAAAAGAAACTGCGTAACTAGCAAAAAAGATGTTACTATAGGTCATAAACTGAGTAACTTGTTAATAAATTCTAGTATTCTATAGTACAATAGGGAAAGTATTGTTAACAATAAATTATTTTATGTTTCAAGATAGATAGAAGCAAATAATTGAAATGTGCCCAACACACACACACACACACACACACAAGATGAATGGTTGAGGTGGTGAATATCCCAATTACCATTATTTTACCTTTACACATTGTATATATGTACCAAATTATTACATGTATCCCCAAAATATGTACAACTATTATATACAATTTAAAACGAGTTTCTAAAAAGGTATTGTTGAGCAAGGACATATGTGGTGTAGATGCTTGTGTGTGTGGGAGAGTGTATGTGTGTTTGTGTTAACCTGATGTTGTGTGGTTAGAATTGTATCTGTGATAATTTGATTTTTCTTGAAAAAGATTGATCACTAAATAAAATACAGTTTGCAAGTCAATTACTTAACATCTTTGGGAATTACTGTGATGAGCATGTGATTTGAAGATCCAACAAAGTTCTCTATGAATTTACAGTCTCAAGGGAAGAAACAATATGCTTCAATATATCCACCTGCCTATAAACACACTCTCCCTGGGTAGACTATCTCAATTGTCTATATACCCTCTTAATTTTATTCTCAATCTGAAACACATTAATCAGTAACCATAAACTTTATTCAAATTAATCAATATATTTACATTGACAAAGAAATACCAGACAGATAATTTAATATGCAATACTCTAGCCAATAAGGTGGTAATCATAAACAAATTTTAAAAAATAAGAATAGGGGATTTCAGTGAATGGTAAAAGCCAGAATAATTAAAATAAAATTCAAGTAAAACACAGTTGATGGAATGAACACTCAAATTACAAAACAGAAAAAGTGAGCAGACTGCATTATAGTCATATCAACTACAATTTGCTACAATTTTCAATTTAAAAAAATATTGAGTTGAAACTGGCTTTGATTAAAGATCCTAGTCTTCTGAATAAAGTTTTCTGAAATTCACTTTTGTAGGGAACATTGAAGTAGTTGACTTTCTAAGATTCATTTTGTACCATTCCCAGTGTTCAAGAGTAATGCAGTTTGGGAGAGTGATAGCTTCAAATGTGGATAAATGTCATTCTTTGTTGAGAGAGACGGTATCTAGAAAGGACATTGTATCTAAATGGAGTCAATGGCATTAAGTGTGACTTGGCATACTTGAGAAAGCAGAGAGATTGAAATTACATGTTCTTAATATTATTGAGTCAATAAAAAATTAAAACAGTAATCTAATCATACAGTTTGAATTAAATTCATGAAGCAAATAAAATGTCATGATTAATCCATTTAGAAACAGATGTCTGTTACTTACAGTTCATGACATTATAACTGATACAACTGTTGAATTGCTGTATAGATTAATGAAACAAAAAAAAAGGATGAAAAAACGAAGGTATCACCTTTTATCTTTTTCTCCTTTGAGTTCCACGAACAATTGAATTTCTTTTCTTTTCTTTTCTCTTTTTTTTTTTTTGTTGTCCAGGCTGGAGTGCAGTGGTATGCTCATGGTACAGCAGCCTTGACCTGCTGGGCTCAGGTGATCCTTAGGCTCAGCCTTCCAAGCAGCTGGAACCACAGGCATGTACCACCACACCCAGCTAATTTTTTTTGATTTATTAGAAATGAAGTCTTGTCATTGTTGCTCAGGCTGGTCTCGAACCCGTGAGCTCTTAAATGTTTGATTCTTCAGGTAGTGAACTATTTCTAGCATAGTTTCAGTCTAGGAAAGTTTTATCACTTCTGTATTGATTTTTATATTTAGTTTATGACCAAATATGATTAAGTTCTTATTTTATCTCCTTTCTGTAAAATCTATTTATTACTTATTCTAGAAAAGAACAGCAAGAGGAAAATATCTAAAGTCTGTTTCATGGTAGTGACATATACCAGGTATATTAAACATAAAAATTGACATGTTCTGTTAGGAATGAGAAGTTGCAAAATAACAAATGATCAGAGCCTCAGAAGAAGAAAGTAAAGTGATAGCTCCTAGAAAACTGATCAAAACTAGTAGCAAAACAGCTAGAGAGTGGCAGTTTCTGACTTAATGGTAATATTGAATATCAATAAACCCAAAGCTGCTTTTCCAAGCATAACTGGGCCATGATACTGGTTGTAAGTTTTGACTTTAAATTTATGATAGTATTTTCTATTCCTACAAACTTCATCATACAGAGCCTAAGTTTTCTTTGTGAGAGCAGGTTTTCCCTACTCTGGCCAAACATAAATATGACTTAGTTCTCCCTATGCTTTAGTCTCCATTTTTCCATTATTAGTGAATCCCATATGACATAGAAAATTAGAATTTCATCTATCAATTTTTTTAAAATTGTAAGCAATTCTCATATAAGTAGCATTATATAGAACAGGCTCTAAATTCTAGAATGATGTAGAAAAAAGTGACTGCAATAATTGCATTTTGTCTATTACCATCATCTTCTACTATGTACTGGGATTTCATCTGAACCAGAAATATTTTATCTTTCATTTTCGTATAGAGTAATTAATAAGTAACAATGAAGGCATTGCTTTAGTCTACAAGGAAGTTTTAAATTATTACTAACATTACAAAGGACTAAGGAACTAAATTTATTTTGGAGAAAGTAAATCAGGATATAAAACAGAGATTTTTAAATGAGTACATTATTTTTTATATTAATTAAATATTATTTTTACCTCTATCTAGAAGATTGCAATGCACATGGGATTAGATTTATGTTTAATAGAGGTGACAACCCCTTAGGGTCCCTTTCCATAATGGGAGTTTTTCTGTCCTCTTAAAAAATCCTGCTTTAAAAAAAAAAAAAAAAAAAAAAAAAAATATATATATATATATATATATATATGGACTGAAAAAATAATGTCTGTGAGTATGTCAAACATTAAGATAAATATAAAATATTTCAGTCACTTATTCAGATATTCTAACCTACATAAAATTATGGCAGCACATCAATTAAATATTGAGTTGACTGACAAAATATTTTACTTCTCAGATATATAAAGATTGTTGGTCTCTACTAATAAATGAAGCATTTCCTTCTTTAATTAATTATTCTACTGAAAATTGAAATAAAGATATATATTTCTGGTGAAAATAAAACTTACACAGTTTTTTTGCATTTATAAAAATATACATTTTTATGGCCTATAAAATCATTGCAAAGCATTTAGAGTATTAGCTTGTTGAATTCATTAAGTCATACTTTGTTTGGAAGATTAATATATTAAAGAGGAATAAGTAATTTAGGATGATTTTTATTAGAACAAATCACATACTGCAATAATATTTGTTTGGAAGATTAAAATATTAAAGAGGAATAAGTAATTTAGGATGATTTTTATTAGAACAAATCACATACTGCAATAATATTTGTATGAACAGATTGTTGAAGTTACCTATAAAAAAACAAATAAAATGCTGGTAAAAATTCAAGATTAAGTATAATATCTATGGGCATGTAATTTAACTGATATGTCACAGTGATTTTCTTTCATATCATGGTTATCAGAGGGAGTCATGTATGAAATTATCTGTATATTTTCTGCATTTATTTGAAGAGATAATCTTTTATTTAATAGATAGTTTAAACATGATGGACTAATTGCTGATCCACAAGAGTGAAAAAAAAAAATACTTCATGATTTTATTTTAACCTGTTTATGCTAAATCATCTCAATAACTTAAAAAAAAATTAGTGAGAGATTTTACACCAAATATAGCAAAATATAAACTCTGTCAGCCTCATGAAATGTATCCTACTCAAGTAATGGACCCTGAATTTTGTTTTACAGATAAGAAAATTTCTAACATAGAGATAGCAATTACTATCTATTCTACCACAGTATTGTTTCTATCAGCCACTCATATGCGATCATAAAATGAAAAAATAATGTTAATATGACAAGAAAGTTGTGAAGAGTCATAAAACTTTTGACTTAGGCATAAAAGCCATAATGAGACAGATGAAATATTTTCTTTGACATAAAAGGAAAAAGCTTTTAACTCTGTTATGCTCACAGAGAGGAACTCTCTTAAGTAGAATGAGACACTTAGAACACAACATTTTGATCTCTATTTTAACAAAATTGAAACTTAGTTCCTGAAAAATCCAGTTTTAGTTAGATAACCAGATCACTCTTATACAAGAGAATATTGGGTAAACAAACTCTTTGTTTTAAAGCCACTAAGTGCATTAAATATAACAATGTCTAAAAGAACCATTTCTAAAGAAAAATGAACCCAAAATAAATGAAAAATTGCAGATGATACATCTTAAGGGAGACAGAGGGCCATGCCAATCCCTAGAAGAAGAGACTTTTCTGTGATGAGGAGAAACAAGCTAAACTTTTTTTTTTGAGTTGGGGTTCTTACTCTCTCACTCGGGTGGGGGGACAAGGGGGTGATCCAGGCTCACCATAGTCTCAACCTCCTGGGCTCAACTGATCCTTCTGCTTCAGTCACCCAGGTAGGTGGGTCTACAGGCACTGTGCCACCATGTCTGTTTTTTTGTATTTTTGTTTGTTTTTTCTTAAATAGAGACAAAGTCTTGCTATGTTGTCCTCCTGGTAAACTAAATTTTTAATGAAAATTTGGGCTGGTATGATTGTTTGAAATTTGGAATAACCCTAGTGTAAAAATAAATACCTTGGCCGGACATAATTCATACAAATTTGCTAAGTAAGAATCTGTTATTGTAGGCTGGAAAACACAGAAAGATATTGGTCTCATCTATGCTTAGGTTCAAGGACCCACCTGGATTTAAACTCAGAGTGAAATTGAAATTAAATAAAACTTCAATCTATCCCCAATTCAGCTAGACTTATGATTAACTTCATCTTAACTCGCTGTAAAAGGAAAGGACAGGCCTTTACAGGGAAAAAAAAAACAAAAACAAAAATAACATACAAACACACACACACAGACACACACATACATAAGTACATTAATCATTACTGCACCTTTATAAAAATAAGTCAAACATATAAAAAATAATATATATGTAAATATGCAGAATACAACCTACAATGAAGAGAAAATGATTGTCAATAGAGGAGGACTTTTGGCTTCAGCTTAGGATGTATAAGACTGGAAATAACACTGTTCCCATCCTAATAGTATGTAAAAGTCAGATGGTGTGTAAAATACAACTAGCAAGAAATGAGTAACAACCGACATTAGAATATTACTGGGGTAGGGTAAGAAGATAAAGGGAGACCTTCTCTTAGTCACAAATTCAAAGGGAAGTCTTCAGTTGAGGAAGATGCAAATTTGAAAAGATAGTATCCCAGATAACCAGGTTACATTCTAAGCATATGGTGATCTGAGAAGAATTTGAAACATAATGCACAGAGGTTAACCATAAAAACAGCAAAGCCAAAACACAGCTCAATTTCTAACCCTTGACTAAACACAACAAACCAAATGGAAATTCTGAAATTAAAAATGATCTGAATTAAATAATTTATCAAATAAATGAAACAGCAGACTGGATAGAGAAGGGGAAAAAAAAGCCATTGAACTCAAAGACAGGTAAATAAAAATGACCGAAACTGAAACACAGAAAGTGAATGAGAACAATAACTAAAGAGAGTTAGCAACATGAGGACAATTTCAAGTGATTTAACATATATGCAACTAGATTTACAGAAAAAAAAAAAAACAGGGACCAAGAAGAAAGAAATATTTGAAGTGGTATTGGAGAAATTGTTCCAAATATGACTTTAAAACCAACCAGCCAACCAACCAACAAACAAAAACACAGACTGCAAAAGTTCAAGAATTTCAGGCAGAATAAAAAACACAAAATACATACATACTATGAGACCCATCATGGCTGTACAGCTAAAAGAACTAAAGAAAAATAATTTGATAATGCTGCCAGAGTAAGACAATTAACATGCAGGAAAGTGATAATATCTACATTCCTATTGTAAACAGAAAGTTTTAAAAAATGATGTAAATGCATTGTAATATATCATATATTACACTGCAAGCACACAATGTAATACAAATATTAACAGTCCATATTCAATTAAGATGTCTTTCAAAACTCAAGGTGTAATGCAAACTATTTTAATACAAAATAAAAGGTGAGATTACCTGTCATTAGCAGATCCACACTGTAAAAACTTACAATGGAAGAAGCTATTCAGGCAAAAGCAAAATGATTAAAACACATCAGAAGATATAAATGACTGTTTTTAAAAAAAATTTCATATATCTATGTATTGTGTACTGCAAATATGGGGACAACATATTGTAGCTTTAATAAAATATGTAATTTAAGATTTGACAACAATATCCTAAGTTCAAGAATGGTATACATAGAATTTTAGCTGATAAGAATCATATTATACATTAACTGGTTTATTATTATTATTATTATTATTATTATTATTATTATTATTAGAGTCAGAGTCTCACTCTGTCACTCAACCTGGGGTGCAGTGGCATGCTCACAGCCACCACAGCCTCGACCTTCTGGGCTCAGTAGATCCTTCCACCTCAGCCTTCAAGTAGCTGGAACTACAGGCATAAGCCACCACGCCTGGCTAATTTTTTTATTTATTTATTGAGATGACATCTCGTCAAGTTGCCCAGGCTGGTCTCCAATCCATGGGCTCAGGCAATCCTCTCACCTCAGCCTCCCGAAGTGCTGGAGTTATAGTTATGAGCCACTGCGCCCAGCAGTATAATATTAACTGTAGACCGCAATGTCTTTGATGCATGATATACATGCATACTCTTCTGTTATTTATAAATATAAGAGTAAAATTTATGTATATGTGCATATAAGAAGCATATAGATACATTTTGAAACATATTGCCAAACAATTTTTCAAAGTGGTTCCATCAATTTATACAATCTTCAGTAACTTATGAAAATTTCAGTTGCTCTTTACCCACCCTAATCTTTAATATTTTCAGTCTTTTCCATTCTAGCCATTTATTTTGTGTTATTTAACTTAGTGTTTTTCGCTTGTTTCCATGATGACTAATAAGAATGACTATCATATGGTATTTTTATGGATAGTTGGCTCTTCGGTGTTATTTCTATTCAAGTATATTGAATACATGCTTGCTAGATTGTGTAACACTCAGTGTCATTTTTTCTAATTTATTAATAGGAAAAAGTTCTCAGTAGTGATCCATGGTTGGTTATCTCTGTTCCAAACATCTTCTACTACTCTGTGGTTGCCATTTCATAATAATATTTTGGACAAATTTTATAATTTTAATACAGTTCAGTTTATTAATTTTTTAGTTACTAGTTATCGTACTTTGTGTCTATTAAAAATTGTATAGTTACCCCCTAACTCAGGAAGATATGCTAATAGGGTACAATGCAATAACTTCATTCCTTGACCTTTAATATTTAAATCTGTAACCCAACTGTATTTAATTTTGTGTCAGGCATTAGATAGGATGAACTTTTACTGTTTTCCATATGGATATGCAATTCATTTAGCACTATTTATTGGAAAGACTCTTTTCTGCTTTCCTCTACTGTGGCTCCTTTACATTAAGTTATAGGAAAATTTTATTATTATATCATCTCAACTTCTTGATGTTAACTAGTGAAAGAAAGAAGCTTAGACATTTGGAAGAACTTTTTCTTGATTTTTGGTTACTGTCTTTCAAACCATTGTCACAATATGAGTTTAAAAAGGCCAAAATTGAGACTCTCAATTAATCACTGTTCCACGTGTTTTAGATGGTAACTAACTTTTATTTTTCTGGGTATCTATGCCCCAAGTCTCAGTTTATGGATAAAATAATGGAAGGGGGTATTAAAATACAATTTTTAAAAGATTTTAAGGACACTATTCCTATTAGTGTAGCTGGCAAATTAATCTTTAATTTATATAATTGGGTAGGCATGAACAGGAGTTAATTAAAAAGTCAAATGTGTTGAACTACATTTATGGTCCTTTGAATGTTGAAGTAGACCCGTATCCCAGGAATGAACCCCACATGGACATGGTGGATGATCCTTGAGATGAGTTGTTGCATCCAATTTGCTAGAATCTTGTTGAGAATTGTTGTATCTATGCTCATCAAGATTGGACTGTAATTCTCTTTACTTGTTGGGTATTACCAGGTTTGGTTATCAGTAAGATGCTGGCCCAAACTTCACCTGCATGCAACCTACCTATGTAATTAAAACTCATTTGTACCCCACATCTCTATAATAAAATAAGAATAAAGTCAGATGTGAAAACTTTTTATGAAGATATTCCTCAGAGGATAATATTGTTGATGGACATTATTGCTATAATCTTGCAGATGTCTCTTAATATACATGTTTAACCATTTCCCTGAAAATATACCTAGTGGTAGAAGCTCTAGGGTTATAGTAAATAAGCCTTTTAAATTGTAGTAGATAACATGATTTTTCACAAAGTTTTAAATACTCCCATCAATTTGTAAGTATCTAGTTTGCTGTAAATCCTTACAAATAATTGATATGTTTAAATTTTTGAATTTCTAACATTGTGGTCAGTATGAACTATGAGCTTATAATTGTTTACATTTGTGATTTTTCTAGTTAACATTTGTATTGGACATAATTTATTTAGCCAATCATATTTTCTCCTGCATGCATTGTTTGTTTTAAAAATGAGTTTATTTTTAGTTAGGTCCTCTGTATATTTTTATATTACTATCATTGTTTTTAGCTGTCCTTTATTTTTAAGACTATAACTCCATGAGCATTATATGTTAAAAAATCTTCCTGTTTTATTTTGCCCCTATACTTGTTTTGTAACACATTTTGATAAATAAAATATTTCAAAGTTTTACATCTTCATCTTTCTCGCATAAGTTTGTGATACTCCTGGAAAGGATTTTGATGTATATGTGGTTGGTTTTCAATTTTTCTTTGACATCTCTTCATTATTTACTAACAATTCTTAACTTTCCTCATTAAATTGAAATGCTAGTTGTGCCATGAATTTTTCATTACATTCTATTTATCATTAATTTATTTTCATTTTAATATTCTACTTCTAAAATTCTATGACTTTATAATACATTTTATGCAAAGTGAGTCTTGATTCTAGACATTTTTCTCATTTATGTCTTTTTATTATTTGTGCCTTTATCATTTAGGTTTTTTATTTTTTATCCATTTTGCCAGTCTATATCTTTTTAGTGAGGCATTAAGACCATTTACATTCAAAGTTAATAATGATATGTAAGGTACTATTCTATTTATCATACTGGTTGCTATCTGGTTGCTTTATTTATTTTCTCTGTTTTGTTGGTATTTCATAGGGCTTGTGGTCTTTATGATTTCTAGCATTTTTCTTCTGGTATATTTTGGCGTTTTGTTTCAGCATTTAGAACTCTTTTGAGAATTTCTTGTAGAACCAATCTAGTGGTGACAAATTCCCTCAGCATTACTTGCCTGTGAAGAACTTCATTTCTCCTTCATTTATGCAACTTAGTTTTGTGAGATACAAAATTCTCGGCTGACAGTGATTTTGTGTGAGGAGGTTGAAGATGGGGTCCCAATCCCTTCTGGTTTGCACAACTTCTTCTGAAAAGTCTGCCTTAGTATGATAGGTTTACCTTTGCAAGTTATTTCATGCTTTTGTCTCACTTCTCTTAAAAGTATTTCCTTTACATTAACTTTGCATAGCCAAGTGACTATATGCCTTGGGGATAACCTTTCTGCAATGAATCTTCTGGAGATTATTTGAGTTTCTTGTATCTGGATATTTAGATCTCTCACAAGACCGGAGAATTATTCCTCTATTATTACATCAAACAGGTTTTCCAAATCTGTTTCTTTCTCTTCTTCCTCAGGAACACCTATGGTTTTTAGGTTTGTATGTTTAACATAATCCACTGTCTTGGAGACTTTGTTCTCTTTATTTATTATTTTTATTGTCGTCTGATCGTGTTAATTCAAAAGACTTGTCTTCAAGTTCTGAATCATTTCTTCTGCTTGTTTTAGTCTACTGTTAAACTTGTAAAACCTTTCCATTGCATTTTGTATTTCTCTAAATGCTTCCTTTATTTTCAGAATTTTAGGTTTGTGTGTATGTGCATGCTTCTATCTCTTTGGAGAATTTTTCAACTATGTCTTGAATTTTTTTCTATTTCTCTGTATTGGTTTTCAATTCTCTTCTGAAATTCTTTGATCAATGTTATAATCAACCTTTTGAATTATATTTCTGGAATTTCAAAAATTTTACTCTGGTGTTTCTTGTAAAGAGTTAGTGTGGTCTATTTGGGGTGTTAGAAAATTCTGTTTTTTCATATTGTCAGAAAAAAATAATTATCAGAATTATTTTTCTAGTTCCTCCTCATTTGGGTAGATGATTTCTTCTTATTTGAGGTTAACAGGGGTCCGTAGAATTCTCTTGGTTATACAAAGCCTTGGTCTGATGAGTTTCTCAACTGCCAGTTGAGGCATTCCTGTGCTGTGTACCTGCAATGGCTCATGGCATCCTGAGTGACTGAGTGGCTTGGAAAGTGTTGTTGGCTGATTTGGGGATCAGGCTTACCACGAAGCTGAGGTATTGTACCCAATATGATGAGCTGCCCTGTTGATTTCTGGCCAGGAGATGGTGATAAGGCCAGCTGTGATGGTGGCTGTAGGGTTTTTCCTTGGTAAGTGCAGCCCAAGGAAATACCTAGCCAGTCTAGACTGCAGAGTTCTGGGAATTTCCCAAGTTCTTTGACTATTTTGAGCCTTTGGGAAAGGGCAAGGGAAGGAAGCTAAAGCACCCCACAAGTATGCACACTTAGCTACCCTGGAAAGGATTAGAAGAAAGTCCTGGGCCACTGGAGTAATGTGTGTAGAGCAGTCACGGAATAGTTCACAAAGGTACTGAGGTTGCTAGGGCAACATGTCCCATCCAGCTCCTGCCTTGGCCTCAGGCAATCTGTGATCTGAATGTCAAGGTGCAACTTTTCTTAGGGCCTCAGGAGTTCTCAGGCAACCCACCCATCCAGAAAGTGTCGGCAGCAGCAAAGTTTGCCTTGTGGCCTGCTCCCCCCAGGCTGGCTGGAAAGCTGCCTTTCCACCCTGCAAAGGTTGAATTCCTGGGAAATGGTGGGTGTTGCTGCTCATGGCTTTTTTTCCTGCACCATTCCACAGCAGGGCGTGGCTGTGAGAAAGGCAGTTTTCTACCAGGGACTGGGTTCCCACAAAGCTTTCAGCAGGAACACAGAACTACTGAACTTCCTACACATACCTTTCACACTATGTCTGGAGGCTCTGGTAGACTGTGGTGGTGCAGGCAAAACTTCAGCTAGTTCAAGCCTAGGTTGGCGATTTTTTTTTTTTTCTTTTTTGCTCTAAGAGATCATTATCACTACTTTTGGAGACTCATGTGTGTGCATCTGTTCCTCTCTAAGTGTTAAGAAACCTCTCTCAATATTGGTTTGCTTTGTAGGAGAAACACTTTAGCTGCCATCTTCTCTTTTTTTTTTTTTTTGAAACTGACGAAATTTTATCCTTTTTGGACTGTGTTTATTTTACATCTCTCAACATTATTTGCTATCAGATAAGTGCATTTTAACTTATTCTCATATTGTTTTTTGTGTATTATTTTTAGCCATTTTTGTGGAGTTGAAATGGAAAATTTTTCTCAGTGGTATGTGGTAATCAGGTTAGAAATAATAAAGGAGATTTCAAATATATTTTGCTAAATTTAACTTTCCATATGTTGGAATGAGAATTATTGTTTTATATATTACTGAAATAAATGGTAAAAATGTGGTTTTACATTCTAGTTGTTAAACATTAGCAAATATCTCAAAGCATAATATATTTATTAGGATAACATATTATTCATCATAGTGAGTTAAATTCATTGCCATGATGACTTTTGCTGGCTTTTTATCATAACTTATTTGATTATCATTATTTTAATCTCTTAGTATGACTTATGGTGCAATATTTATGAAATTAAGAAAAATATAATTTTATCATCCTCTTGAATACTTATTTTTAATAAAATTTCAATATATGATTTTTTGCAGAAATATTTTAATACTATTTTCTATCTTTGAGTATTATTTAATTAAGGTTAGAAATATATATTAAATGATTACATATTTTATTATATTAAATATGGAATAATTGTTTATGTAGTATATAAGAGATATAAGTATACATTAAATTTATATAGTTATATATCTGTAGTTTAACATCAATTGAACTAATGTGATATATTGCTAAACTAATACATATTTCTAACTGTAATTCAATACATATATACACATCCATTTATACATACATTTTTAATGTCAATTCATTTTGAAATAATTGTATCCATATATTCTATAAATTGAAATATTTTGGCACAGGTACACAGCAATTGCATCATTCTGAAGATGAATATTTTCACCATCTGCACATTATGGAACTAACATTCTTCCAGTATGATGCTTTATGTAATAATCATTCCTTTGCTTAATACATTGTTTGTACTCTCTCCTCTTTGCTAGAGACTATATCATGGTAAATAAAAGACAATGCCTCTTCCCTACAAAAGCTGTCATTTGAGGAGGAGTACACAGGCAATAAATTAGGAAGTGTAAAAATATAATATCAGAGGAGGATAAATGCTAAAATGTAAAATAAAGCAGATAATTAGAACAGAATATGATATGAGTTCAAATTTTTAATAAAATAGGTCAAGGGAGGATTTTCTGTTAAAGTAACATTTTAGCAGACATATAAATTAAGTGTTAATGAGTGCTGTCTTAGTCTCCTGCTGTAACAGAATACCACAGACTGGGTTAATTTATAATGAACAGAAATTTATTTCTTATAATTCTGGAGATTGTAAAGTCTATAATTAAGGCACCAGCAAGCTTGTCTGTTCAGTGAGGCTTTCTTGCTTCATCCTACATGATGAAGGGCAGAGAACAAAAGGGGACTAAAGTTGTGTCCTCACATGGCAAAAGAGAGAACACTTACTCCTGCAACCCATGTTAACCGCAGCATTAATTCATTCACGGGGGTGAAACCAGAGCTCTCATGATCTAAATACCTCCCATAAGGCCTCACCTCAAACACTGTTGAATTGGGAATGACGTTTCCAACACATGAATTTTGAGAGAAGCATTCAGACCATAGCAGCTGTCATATCAATACCTGGGAGAAGAACAGAGAACCCAGAAATAGGAATTTATTCAGTGTGTTTAAAGAAAATGAAGGAATGCAAGTCATAAATGGCATGTGCAAGGAAAATAAAAAGAGAATATTAAATTGAGAGTTTTTCATGTTCTGGTTCATAAGATGAGGTAGTCATTGTAAGATGGTCAGATATCATTCTGTGTTGTAAAAAATTATTGGAGATGATGAAGAGAAAAGCAATATGATAAGAGTGATATAGTCAAAAAGTCATTTAGATTTCACAAAGGATACATTTCCCCAAAATGAAAAAGTGAAAAGGTATCAATACTTGGAAAAGAAATAGTGGGAATAGGATGGTAAAATTGGCTTTAATAGAAATCTAGGAAACAAAGGACATTGACTGGAACATGTGACTGAAAAGCAAGAGGATCTGTTAATACATTTGATGTGAGACAAAAAGTTGATTCAAGATTGCCCTAAATTCTTTTTGGTCCATCATTTGAAGAAGAGGAATTGCCATATTTGGAGGTAGAAATGTGTATTTTAGTTTTGACAAAGTAATATTTGGAAAATTATTAGTCATCTAAGTGGAGATGTCAAGCAGGCACTTGTATGTATAACTAAAGATTTCAGGAGAGTAGTCAGAATTGAAGATAAAATTTGGAAGTTATAAAAGTATGCATGGTATTCTAACATAAGGAGGTGAATGTGATCATCAAGGAAGAGGGTGTGAAACAAAAGATACTGAGAATAGAGATTTGCAAAATGATAACGAAGCAAATAAGACTAAATAACAGAGTAGATGTGTGATGGAAAATCAGGTCAGTGTGGTGGCCTAGAGATAAAATGCAGAAAGTATTTAAAGAACTAGGCAGTAGTCATCTATAATAAATACCACTGAGATTTTAATACAATGATGTTTAAAAATCGAGCCTGTGAAAATGAACAATGGTTTTGCCAAGAGCTATTTTGGAAGAATATTGGGGATACAATTTTTATTGGAGTCAGTATTTTTTGGTTAGGGAGAGAATTAAAGTTATTGCTTTTCTCTATATCACAAAGGATTATTTTGTGCTTTCCTCACTTGGATGTTTTCTTCATATCAACAGCATTTGTGTCTATTCTTGTCACTACCATATCTTAATTTCTTAGAATGTTGCCAGTTACATAAATATGTGTTGAATAAAATAATGATGAGTATCAATGGAAGCTTCTTAATCGCTTTTTAGTAACTGAAAAATTAGAATATGAAACAAATTGGTAGGACTAAAAAGCAGAAACTTAAGCAACTTAATTTTTAATCCATGTTTTATCATATAGGACGTTATATAATTATCTTGCCCTTTTCTTGATGATCTTCTAAGAACTAAGAATGATTTATCTTTATTCTAAGTTGAACTTTCAAGTTAGTAATAAGAATGTAAGTAATATTTATAGCTTTCCATGTCCCTGTGCCAATAGAGATATCAATAACATTGAATTTATAGTTCTGGTTTAATGACAAATCTGTTATTTTTAAAATTAGATGTCAAAAGAGTGAGATTGTTTTTATAACTTCCAATATAGAAAAGAAGTGATTAGCAGGACTTCAACAGTGCTTTTATAAAGTTTTTAGTTTTACTATTACATGGGAGATCCATTATTTTACACTACTTGACAATTTACCATTGCTGTGAAACCATATACATATATATATACATATGTATATATAAACTCAGATTTTTTCAGAGTAGTCTGTAGAAGTTATTTTTAATCGTGTATAAAAATAACTTCTACAGATTACTCTGAAAAAATCTGAGTTTATTCTATCCCCTTCTGATTTTACTTTGCTTCTGTATCAAACTCTTCAGTTGTCTAAATATTTTCCTGACATATGGATATATTTGGCAGATTTTTAAGTTGTCTTGTATAGTATAAACAATTATAATTTTTGCCATCAATGTTTGCTGACCATATTTTTAAATATGAATTTAAGTCGGGAGACTAAATTATTGTGTTAGTAAAAGTATTTTTTTCTTCAAGGATATTTTTGTGTATTTTGATATTCAGATGGGATTTTCTTGTAACCAGCACTTTGAATAAACATGACTCATGGTATATCAACAAGAAAGCAATTTATTATTCTTTCCTACTGACTCTTTAGAATTAATTTAGTAGAGAAAGTTTTTGTTATTGATACGGATTTTTCAGGTCAGCCTGGGCTTTGAGAATGTCAATTCAATGGGTCCACCAGTTGATTCCCAGGGAGAGTAGAGTTGGCTCAAGGGGCTGGTAAACCTGGCCCCATAAGTGCCAGCTCTAATGGGCTGGTAAGCCTAGCCCTGAGAGTGTTGTTAATTCAGTGGGCTATTAAGCCTAGCCTAGCTCTAGTGGGCTGGCAAGCCAAGCCCTGAGAGTGTTATAGCCTCCAGAAGTGTCTCAGCCTCAGAGTCTTGCCTTCTTCCAGCAGCTCTCCCAGTACAGCTGGCTCCATCAGCTGGCAAGCCAGCCTCTTGGATGCACCACTCTTCAACTCCGATGATCTTCTGCAGCTCTTTTGGTTGGGGTTGTCTTGTGCCCAAGGAGAATGAGGTGCATGGATAGCCAGAAAGTAAGAAAGCAGGACTTATTAAGAGGACAGAAAAGCTCCTACAATGGGTGAGGACCCAAGGGAGTTACCGCTTTGGAGATGAAACCAGGTACTTATATAGTGCTAAGAATGAGCCAATTGACTAGCACTAACTGTGAGCTGATTGGTCATTTTTCTATGCTACCAGTGAGTACTTAAGCTCTAGCTTGAGAAGATCACAGGGAGCTTGTTTACCAATGCAAATGTATCAGCCTGAGAGGCCTGCCAGAATTTGCTACATTGTTACTTGCTACATTGTTACCAGAGGACCCACCCTATCTGTCTGCCTAGCCTTTCTCTAGGTATCTGTCTCATTATGACAGTGCATGAAAACCCTGGGAGGAATCATGACTTTTACAGTTGCTCTGAAACAATGAAAAGTCTTACTTTCATTTAAATCCAAAAAAGAGTCTTAATTAAGTAATTAAAACTCTTTTACTGTTAATTAGTCATAAACACAATCTGGTTTGGAATAAAACATTCTCCACTCTCCCTGATGGGTCAAATTATGTAGGACATATTTATGCCAATGAAAGATATCATAAAGTTTGTGGACAATTTCCTCTTCTGCTGACCTATCTATCATGATTTTTGACCCTTCTGGGGCTGAGAACATGGGTACAAAATAGGGGAAAGTAAAGTCTTCTTTGACTTATAGTAATTTAAGATGACTGTACATACAAATCTTAGAAGGATTTAAATCTGATTCCCATGTGGACTCTTAGAGACTCCCTACTGTTCCTTTCTACCTGCACTTTCATTTCACAAACAGTACAGACTTTTTTATACTGTGGCTTCTGTACTTTCCTCTGCTTCTTAGGAATATCTTTATTATTCCCTGTCATCTGAAGATCTTTGGGTACTAAATATAAATTTTGTAACATAAAATTATTTCCCATATGAATCATCTCAGTCTATTAGAAATACAATTTGCCATCTTGCTAATGATGTTACTTCCTAAAACAGTATTTTTCTCTTTCCCTCTCCCTCTCCTCTCTCATATCTTTCACTCTATCCTCTGTATTAACACAGGTCAATGGTGGTAAAATCTAGTCTTAAATTCTTCAGGTATATATGTAACAAACAAACCCCAAAGATGTCATTAAACGCAGGAGGCAAGTTTTACTCATTGTTAAGTTGTCTCACTGTTGTCTTTTTCATTTGTCTTATAGTGAGGGGGCACATCCATACTTCTTTCTTTCCTTTTTATTCATGTTAGAATTCACAGCAAAGTAGCAACTCTTTCCCACAGATACATTTTTGGTGAACATTCTCCCATAAAGTCTTTTAAAATGTTTTTATATGCTTAAAGTAAATGAGAGATTTCAAAAGTCCCCCAAGTGTTTCTAATTAATTTCCTTCATAAAGTTGCATTTTTGTTCACCTCCTATTCCACTTTGATATTTTATGTAAAAAACCTTTTAGGGCACTAATGAAAACCGTCAGTTTAAAATTGTGTAAACTAACATGATAATTCTCATGTTCATAGTGTGCTTATCTAATCACTTAAAACCATAGAAAATCACTATGCTGTGCCTGATTGAAGCTTATGCCACTGCTCTTCTAATGTGTTTTCTATCACATTTCAAAATAAAATTGACTTATCATAAACTTAATATTATTTTTATAAATTTCAACCACTTAAACATTCTGATGTAATATGAATACCTTAGGTCATTAAACAAGTAGGAATTGCTTATTACAAAGTCGTACTTTATACATAAGCAAAGAATATAAACTTATGCTAGTCTAAGAAATTACTATAATTTTACTTCAGTAATTCCGGTATTCCAGTATTGCTCATCAGTATTTATGAAACATTATGTATACAAATGCTGATGTTTTTGTTACTAAGCAAGAAAACATTTTTTTTTCTAGGAAGCTTTTTCAATAATGCTATCTATGATAGAACACTTTGAACATGAATGACATAAGGTGTTGTACTGTAAAAAAAAGGAAGTTTATGTGAAGTTTCAATTCTTGCCAATCATATAAAAATCTGAGTAGAATCTCTACCATGAAAGAAACACAATTCCAAGGAGAACATTAAATATATATATTTTTTATTTTGGTGCAAATATTATGCATTCTCTAACAATTGTCATTTTTAGGAACTGGAAATTCAATAATAAACTGATCGTATTTGAGCAAGAAACAAGTTTGAGTATTTCTAGGGAAAATTTCAATCAACCTGTTAGTCACTTTTGTTGTTTTTTGTATTGTCTCTCTACTTTTACACAAAGTTTGTTTTTGTTTTTCTAAAATTCATCTTGGCCGGGCTTGGTGGCTCAGCCTGTTATCCCAGCGCTTTGGGAGGTTGAGGTGAGTGGATTGTCTGAGCCCACGGGTTAGAGACCCGCCTGGGCAACTTGGCAAGACCTTATCTCTACAATAAATCAAAAATTAGCTGGGCGTGGTAGCGTGTGCCTGTAGTTCCAGCTACTTGGAAGGCTGAGGTGGAAGGATCGCCAGAGCCCAGCAGGTCGAGGCTGCGGTGGCCGGAAGCGGCCACTGCACTCCAGTCTGAATGACGGAGTGAGAATCCAATTCAAAAAAAAAAA
>CAUYQG010261724.1:0-19201 GCA_963574415.1 Tarsius wallacei | reverse complement strand
TGAATTAAGTCTCACTTATTTATTTTTGTTGTATTTGCTTTTGAGGTTTTAACCATAAAAATCTTGGAAGAAAACCTAGGAAAAACTCTTCTGGACATCGGCCTAGGCAAAGAATGTATGGTTAAAACCTCAAAAGCAAATACAACAAAAATAAATAAGTGAGACTTAATTAAACTAAAAAGCTTCTGCACAGCAAAAGAAATACTCAACAGAGTAAATAGGCAACCTACAGAATGAGAGAAGATATCTGCAAACTAAACACCTGACAAAGGACTAATATCCAGAATCTACACAGAACTCAAGTCAGCAAGAAAAAAAGCAAATAATCCCATTAAAAAGTGGGCAAACAGCATGAACAGACATCTTTCAAAAGATATACAAATGGCCAACAAACATATGAAAAATGCTCAGCATCACTCATCATCAGGTAAATGCAAATCAAAACCACAATGAGATACCATCTTATGCCAGTTAAAATAGCCATGATTAAAAAAACAAAAAACAATAGGTGCTGGCATGGATGCTGAGAAAAGGGAACACTTATACACTGTTGATGGGAATGTAAATTAGTATGACCTCTATAGAAATTGGTATGGAGATTTTTTTATGGAGAACTAAAAGTAGATCCACCATTTGATCCAGAAATCCCACTACTAGGTATCTACCCAAAGGAGCAGAGGTCAATATAGGACAAAGACACCTGCACCCACATGTTCATTGCAGCACAATTGCAAAGATGTGGAATCAGCCTAAATGCCCATCATCTGATCTGTGGATGATGAAAATGTGGTATATATGAGAGAGTGCTCCCCAAACCGGAAATTATTTATTTAAAATTGTGTATTTGTTCTTACATATTTAAACTTCAGTCACTTTCAAAGTACTCTCCATTTTATGCCACACACCTATTGAGATGCTTTTTCCACTGCTCAAAACAGTTTTTGAACTCATCGATTTTGATGCCTGTTAGTGCTTCTGCTATTTTTTGTTTTACCTATTCCACACTGGCAAAATGTTTTCCTGTGAGGACTTTTTTCAACCAAGGAAACAACAAAAAAAAGTCGTTCCGGGCAAGATGGGGTGAATAGGGAGGGTGAGGTACGTGGGTTATGCCGTTTTGGGTCAAAAACTGCTGAACACTCATCACGGTGTGGGCAGTACATTGCCATGGTGGAAGAACCAGTCACCTGTTTGCCACAAATTGGGACATTTCTTTTGCAAATCGTGACACAACCTTCTCAAAACTCCCAGATAAAAACTTTGCTTGACCATCTGATCCCAGAGGAACAAATTCCTAGTGTACTACGAGGGGCTTCCCCTCCAAAAGATAATTCTGGTGTTTTGAGTCCCCCCTTGTATACACTATGGAATACTATTCAGCTATCAAAAAGAATGAAATAATATCTTTTGCATTATTGGAGTCGGGGAACATCATCCTATGTGAACTAATGCAGGAACAGAAAAGCAAACACCACGTGTTCTCACTCCTAATTGATCTGCAAAGGCATAGAGAATGGAATAATGGATACCGGAGACTTGGAAGAGGGAGAGTAAGCAGGGGAAAAGGATGAAGAATTACCTATCAGGTACAACGTGCACAGATGGGGGTGGCGGGTACACGTGAAGCCCAGACAAAAGACCATGTGTGCCCTCCCAAGCTATTAAAACAAAGGAAAAAAGTTATCAACACAGAGTTCCCCTGATCCAGCAATTTTGCTTCTGGAAATGTACCTTACAGAGGTACTTGCACCAGAGTAAAAATGTCATACGTTCACCAACAATCACTATGGCACTGTCTATAATATCAAAAGACTAGAAACAAGCCAAACGCCATCAATAGATGCCAGTTAAGTAAACCATGGAACACCACCTGGTGGGTGAGTTCGACTGTCATGAATGTTATGTGTTGAAATGGAAAGGTCTCCAAGATACATGTATATACATACTTGTAAGTAAAATGTAAAAGATACAAGCTTTCATTTAAAAGGCGGGTGGTGGGGAGGGGGGAGGAAGGGCAGGTGCAGTGACTCACGCCTATAATCCCAGCACTTTGGGAGGCCGGAGGATTGCTTGAGCCTAAGAGTTTGAGACCAGCCCAGGCAGCACAGTGAGACCTCATCTCTACAAAAAATTACATTAGCCAGGCATGGTGATGGTGGCATGTGCCTGTAGTTCCAGCTACTTGGGAGGCTGAGGCAGAAGGATCGCCTGAGTCCAGGAGGTCAAGGCTGCCGTGAGCTGTAATTGTGTCACTGCACTCCAGCCTGGGTGATGAAGTAACATGACACCCCATCGCAAAAAACAAAAACAAAATAAATAAGTAAAAGGTGAGGAAATTAGAGTTTACATTTATGATGGCTTATCTATGCAAAAAGAAACTCTGCAAAGACATGCTCCTTTAAAAGTTGTTACCTTAACTTTAAGGGTGGATGAAGAGATGGCGTTAGAAAGATTTTCTTCTTGTATAAATTAAAAAAAAATTTTTTTTTTTGAAACAAGGTCTGACTCTGTTGTCCAGGCTGGAGTGCAGTGGCATGATCACAGCTCACTGCAGCCTCAACCTCCTGGGGTCAGCCAGTCCTCCTGCCTCAGTTTCCTGAGTAGCTGGGACTACCGGGGTGCACTGCCATGCCTGGTTAATTTCTTTTATTTTCATTTATAGAGACAGGGTCTTACCATGTTTCCCAGGCTGGTCTCAAACTCCTGACCTCATGTAATCCTCTCACCTCAGTCTCTCAGGGTACTGGGGTTAGAGGTCTGAGCCACCGTGCCCAGCCTATTTTATAAATGTTGATGTTTGAATCATGTAATCATGTTATCCATGTCAACATTTAAATTTTTTAAAAATTCCCTCCATTCCTCCATTTTTCTACCCACCGATGCCAGGTCCAGGCTGAGTCCCCAGGGCACTTTGGACCCTTTTCCGTGTAGTGGGACTTCAGCCACTCTGCAGGGCTCCTTGGGCGACACACACCTCCCCCTCACTCTGTGCACAACGCAGGGTTCCCACCGTCTCACTGCCCTTCCTTGCGCCCGCCATCAGCCTTCCTTGTTCCCCAGATACATCTGCCTTTCCCTGGGCACGTGGGAGCATGGCACCCTGCCTCCCTGTCGTGGGCTGAAGCTGTGCCTAGTCCTGACCCGTGGATCAAGCAGTGAGGGTGTCATTCTGGACTGGGGCCTGTCACCACCATCTGAGACCCTCCAGAGCTCTTTCTTCCTGGCCGCGGTTACCTGGAATGTTCCAGACAGCGGCCGCTGAGAACTCGGGTCCCAGGTGCTGGATGGCAGGGACCAGAACCCATGTCAGAAGCCACTGAGATGAGGGTGCTGCTTGTCTCTGACATAGCCCGCCCCATCCTGACCGACAGTGACACCATGCCCAGCACAGGTGGCACCAAGTGGGGTGGGACTGCAGCCGCCAGCGTGGGTCCGGCAGGCCAAGCGCCACCGGCCACTGTACTCACACGGCTGCCTCAAGGACGCCCTGAATCTGCCGCTGCAGCTGTGGGTCCCTCCGGTACGCCTCCACCAGCAGCAAGGCCTGGTCGTAGTCTGCACAGTAGACCTTGTAGACGCGCTCCAACTCCTCCTGGAATTCCAGGAATAAGTCACCTGAGGGCAGATATGCAACAAGGGGTGAGCGAGGGCACGTCTGCCTGTCCCCTGGCTTGGGACAGGGAGGCGGGACATGTGCCCCACCAGCTCTGCCTTGAGACTGCTGGGCCTAGCCAGCATGTCACCATGGGCCGGCAACCTCAGCTTCCTGACTTTCTGTGTTTTTCATCTCAGTTTCATCAGGTTGCTGTGAGGATTGAGTGACAAGATGACAGGCAGCTCAGGCAGTACCACTGTGAGTGAGGCAGGGAGCCCCTTCCCCAAGCCTAATTTAAAGATGAAGACCTTCCCAGGACAGAGTAGGGACCCCCCTAGTACAGTAAGATAAAAGCCTTCCCAGAATAATGAAAGGGTTTTTCTAGCACCATAAGATAAGAACTTTCTTGGAAGATTCATATTAGAAAGGAATGTAGCCCCAATCTGTAGCATGCATGTGTAACTCTGCTGTAACCTTGAACTGTGAAATACCCAATTAGCCTGTTTGTTACTAACATGTAAGCCTTACCGGGGGGACAAAAAAGCTAAAATTGTTTAAAAGACAATGCCCCCCTGTGCACAGCCTTTGGATGTAAATCCAAATAAATCTGGCACAAATAAAACTGCTTCCTGGTCTCGGTGTCCCGACTCTCTCTGTAAAGTCCCGCCATATGAGCACTTAATACATGCTGATCCCCGTACTTTGGGAGGCCGAGATGGGAGGATCACTTGAGGCCAGGAATTCCAAGACCAGCCTGAGCAACAAAGTGAGACCCATCTCTACTAAAATAATAAAATAAAATAGAATAGTAATAGATGGTGCTCGCACGTGGGCAGAGCTCGGCAGTGCACAAAGCACACGCATGACGTCAGCCACTTTATCTTTATGAACAGCCATGCGTGGTGAGCACAGACCAAGGCCACAGGCACAGGTCTTCTGGGTGTGGGCTCCGGCATCTGTGAGAACAGGGCCAGACCTCCAGCAATCCCTCCCCAATCTGGGGACCCGGGGCAAGCAGACCCCTCAGACCTTCCATTCTCTCACCTCTAGGATGGGAATAAAAATAGTTCTTCTCATGGTTCATGTGGGAATTAAATAAAATAATGCACCTGACACAAACTACACTTGCCACATATTTGCCCACTGCACGTGGACGGGCTGTGTGCCAGGCATTCAGCCAGGCTCGGTGAACAGAACCAAACCCCATCCAGGCAACTTCTGTTCCAGTGGGGAAGGTAGAAGGACAGTGAACAGACAAATGACACATAGTAGTGGGTAAGTGTCATGAACCAAAGTGAGGCCACATAGAGTCACAGATGGGGATCTGCTGGGGAGGCCTCCAGGAGGACACGAATGTCCTTGGGCAACCGCCCTGGGACAGCTCCAGGCCTAGGGAAGGGAAGTGCAAAGGCCCTGAGGCAGGTGAGCCTGGCATGAGGGCCATAGCAGGACCATGAGCCTGAACAAGAGTGAGCGAGGGTGGAGAGCAGAGAAGCAAGCAGAAATGGAGGACAGGCCGTGTTGGTCTCAGCGAGTGAGGCGTGGGAAAATGTTCAGATTCGATTCGCTTTCTACTTTTTATTTATTTACTTTTATTTTTTATTTATTATTTTTTTAAGAGTCAGAGTCTGGCTCTGTTGCCCAGGTTGGAGTGCAGTGGCATGAGCCTAACTCACTGCAGCCTCGACCTCCTGGGCTCAAGCGATCCTCCAGCCTCAGCCTCCTGAGTAGCTGGGACTACAGGCTAATTTTTAAAATTTTTTGTAGAGACAGGGTCTCACGTTCTCACTTTTGTTGCCCAGGCTGGTCTCGAACTCCTGGTCTCAGACCATCCAACCGCCTGGGGATCCCAAAGCACTGGGATGACAGGAATGAGCCAAGATCACCTTGGTGCTTACACTAAAGTAGGAACAACAGAGAGATCGGTGTGGCCCCTGCGCTGTGTTCACGCTCATCTTCAAGAGGCAGAACTGAGACTCGGGGACAGGGGCATGTGGGTGGCAGGGGCTCGTCAGTCGGACTCCGCCGCCTGCACTGTCGTCTCCAGACCTGCAGGGCTCAGACCACGGGAGTTGCCAGCCACACACGGCCGCCAGGCACTCAAAATGCGGCAGAACCCGGCTCAGAGGTGCTGTCGACACACACTGAATCCAAAGACTTAGTACCCAACAGAAGCGAAATGGCTACTGGATGATTTTTATACTGGTTCCATGATGAAATATGATTTGGGATCTAGTGGGTTCAACAGTAAAGTCTTCGGCCTGAGATGATATCAATCTCCACTCAAACAAGTGTTAATTTTTCACTGAAATAAGGATAAAATGACGAAAGGTGAGAACATCTACAGGTACTTTTAAAAATCTTGTTTTCGTTGTTGTTGTTTTTAGTTGAAGTCTCACTCTGTCACCCAGGCTGGAGTGCAGTGGCACTCTCATGGCCACCACAGCCTCGACCTGCTGGGCTCGGGTGATCTTTCCACCTCAGCCTTCCAAGTAGCTGGAACCACAAGCGCACGTCACCACGCCTGACTAATTTTTTTTTTTTTAAATTTATTGTGGAGACAAGATCTCGCCAAGTTGCCCAGGCTGGTCTTGAACCCCTGGACTCAGGCAATCTTCTCACCTCAGCCTCCCAAAGTGCTGGGATTACAGGCGTTGAGCCACCACACCCAGCAAAAACCCTTGTTCTTTAATTTAGTATTAGGGACCATTTACAGGGAATGCCAGTTCACTCACACAGTCATTTTATAAAGAATAGTATTTTCAAAGAAGGGATAAACACACCATAGGCAGGCTTGCACCTTGCCCTCCGCCACGTGGATGTGGCTCAGTAACAGGGGAGAGCCCTGACTCCCGGCCAAGCGCCTGCATCAGATCTTGGCTCTGCCACTAGCTGCTTCACCTTCGGCAGGCCACTTCCTCTCTCTCTGCCTCAGTTTCCTCAACCATAAATAAGATAACAGTGCCTACCTTTCAGAGTTATCGGGAAGATGGGGCAAGTCAATACAAGTCTACCACAGCGGTGCCCAGCGCCTAGAAAACACTCAGAACGTGGGTTTTAAGATGTATTTGTGGGTTGGGCTCAGTGACTCAGCCTGTAATCCCAGCGCTTTGGGAGGCCGAGGAGAGTGGATGGCCTGAGCCTGCGGGTTCGAGACCAGCCCAGTCATCTTGGTGAGACCTCATCTCTACAATAAATCAAAAAATTAGCCAGGTGTGGTAGCGCGTGCCTGTAGTTCCTGCTACTTGGAAGGCTGAAGGGGAAGGATTGCCTGAGCCCACTGGGTCGACGCAGCAGTGGCTGTGAGCATGCCACTGCATTCCAGCCTGGGTGACGGAGTGAGACTCCAACTCAAAAATTTAAAAAAAGATATGTTTGCAGGCCAGGTGCGGTGGCTCAAGCCTGTAATCCCAGAACTTTGGGAGGCCAAAGTAAGAGGATTGCTTGAGCTCAGGTGTGCGAGACCACCCTGGGCAACTTGGTGAGACCTCGTCTCTACAATAAATCAAAAAATAAGCCAGGCATGGTAGTGTGCGTCTGTAGTTCCAACTACTTGGAAGGCTGAGGCAGAAGGGTCACCTGAGCTCAGCAGGTCAAGGCTGCAGTGGCCGTGGGTGTGCCACCCTCCAGCCTGGGCAACAGAGTGAGACTCTGACTCAAAAAAAAAAAGCTGTGTTTGCATATGTGTTGTTTGCAATCCCCATTCTCATTCGTGTCTAGAGCAGGGTGGCAAATGAGTGGTGGGGAGACTGGGGATTCACGGGGTGGCCCCACAGGGTCCCTGCACTGCCACCTCACTTCTGCCACTGCAGCCCATTGGCACCACTCACCTTCCTCCCCAGCTCCACTAGGAAGCCCTGCCGTGGGAGCTCTGGCACCACAGGAAGAGGCTGGAGGGCATGCGTGTGAAGCTACACCTACTTCTCTCTCTGTCTTCTGGGTCATTGCAACCATTCTGGAATTAAGAGATGACCCTCTTGCCAGGGAACTGCAAGATCCCGCTGATCCCGCTGCTTTTGACTCACCATCCCCACAGTCCACTGCCACAACAGCCACAGACATCTTGAAAAACAAACGTAGAGCCAGGTGCGGTGGCTCAAGCCTGAAATCCCAGCACTTTGGGAGGCCGAGGTGAGCAGATTGCCTGAGCCCACGGGTTCGAGAACAGCCTGGGCAACTTGGTGAGACCTCACCTCTACAATTAAAAAGAATCAAAAAATGAGCCAGGTATGGTAGTGCTTGCCTGTAGTTCTGGCTGATTGGAAGGCTGCGGGAGAAGGATCACCTGAGCCCAGCAGGTCGACACTGGGGTGGCCATGAGCATGCCACTGTACTCTAGCCTAGATGACACAGTGAGATTCCAACTCGAAAAAAAAGAAAGAAAAACAAATGTAGGACCCTGTCACTTTCCACTCAAAATAATCTGATGGCTTCTCATCACACTTGGAACAAAGTCCCGATTCCTCACCACGGCCTGCAAAGCCTTGTGTAGTCCGATCCTTGCTTGCCTCTTCCATCTCCTCCCTAACACTGGGCAATCACTCATTCCCTTGGAACCATATCAGCCTCTACTTGTCTCAAACATCCCAGGCTCGTCCCTGTCCCCGGGCCTTTGCACAGCTCTGCCTTCTCTCTTCCTCTGGATATCCTCACGGCTGGCTCCTTCCTGACACTCAGCTTGCAGCTCACATGCTCCCTCTGCCACCTCCTCTTTCATTGCTACCTCCTGTGACTGGTTATTTTCTTCAAGTTACAAATCATGACCTAACATCAGTTTATCTGTTTATCTTCTGCCTCTCACTCACATGCTGACCCCATGCAGACAGAAGCATAGATACTTGTTGATGCTGTGACCCCAGCACACCGCATGGCGACTATACACAGCCAGCGTTCAGTATGGAACTGTTGAATGAATGAATGTGAAAGAGACTCAGACTTGAGACCCAGAGCTGCACCCCCAGCAGTCATGTGATCATGAGGATCCCCCTGCCCTCACCTCCCCTCAACCCCCATCTCTGGACCTCAGTCTGTATCACTGGGCTTGGGACTGGACTTGACATTGAGGGGCTGCTGGCTCTCCCGTGTTGTCTCTGCCATCCCCAAGTGGATCCCTATGGAGCTGCGTCTCCCTGGGGCTCTGGAGAAGCTCAGCAATAGACACATTTAAGGACGCTCCCCCAGGCATCAGGGCTGATGACTCCTCGGCCTTCTGCTTACCAATCAGGTGCACTCGATCCCCTTCCGCGGAGGCTGTCTCCTGCAGACCGTGGAGAAATCTGCTGCTCACCTTGATGATGTCGTCGATGTTGGAGAACAGGACATCCAGGTCTCCCTGAGGCAGCTGGAAGGAACAGAGATGCCGTGAGGTCACTGGCATGTGGTGGTGTGACCACTCCTGCAGGCTGCAAAGAGCATGCCCGCTGTCGGGCCCATCACTCTTGGCAAGACTCACCACCCTACTGGAATGTCCGCAAGGATTCTAACATTGGGTAAGTTTGGCATTTTCATTTCTCTCCAAGAAGCCAGGAAGAGACGGAGGACTCAGCATTGGGGCAAGTGGAGTGGGGTTTGCTCCCAGCCCTTGTCCCCCTGTCATTTTTCCTCCTTCGGTTTCCCCATCTGTCATCGCAGGGTGGGAAGTGACACTTCTTTCCAGCTCTGGTATACCTATAGCGCCTGTCCCCACACCCCCCATGACCTCAAGATGCATGCCAACCCTGGCTTCAGTTAGCCAGACTGTGTCTCTGTCACAAGATGCGGGACAGCCATCCCGTGGGAAAGCTGACATGGAGCAATAGCTAGAGTGGGCTGGTCTCATCCTTCGAGATATACAGCAAGGCTGGGTGCAGTGGCTCAGCCTGTAATCCCAGCACTTTGGGAGGCCGAGGCGAGAGGATTCCCTGAGCCTGGAGGTTTGAGACCAGCCTGGGCAACTTGATGAGACCTCATCTCTACACTAAATCACAAAAACTAACCGGCATGATGGCGTGTGTCTGTAGTTCCAGCCACTTGGAAGGCTGAGGCGGAAGGACCACCTAAACCCAGGAGGCCGAGGCTGCAGTGGCTGTGAGCGTGCCACTGCACTCCAGCCTGGGTGACAAGAGTGAGACTCCTACTTAAAAAAAAAAAAAAAAAGATACACGGCAACATACATAGCCATGCTCTGCATGATGACACGTCAGTCCACAGCGGACCACACAGCCACAGTGGTTCCATAAGGTTACAACACTATATTTTAGTGTACCTTTCCTCGGTTTAGAATCCCAAACGCTTCCCATTCATTGTGTTACAGCTGCCTCCAGTATCCACGACAGTCACACGCTGGACAGGTTTGGAACTCAGGAGCAACAGGCTATACCATACAGCCTAGGCGTGTCATAGGCTAGACCATCTAGGGTTGTGTAAGTCACTCTGTGATGTCCACACGATGAAATTGCCTGATAATGCATTTCTCAGAACTGATCCCGTTGTCAAGGGGAGCGTGGCTGTATTTGTTTGTTTAATGCCTATGGGGAAAAATCTTAATTTCTGGAGGGTAAAGTAAGAGAGGCTTTCCTCATTGTCTATTTTAGTATTTCATTCATTCAAGAACTGCTCGTTGAAAGTCCATTATTAGCCGGGCATGGTGGTTCATGCCTGCAGGCTCAGCACTTTGGGAGGCGAAGGAGAGAGGATTGCCTGAGTCCCAGGGTTCAAGAACAGCCTGGGCAACTCAGTAAGACCTCATCTCTACAATAAAGCAAAAAATTAGCCAGACGTGGTGGCACAAGCCTGTACCTGCAACTATTTGGAAGGCTGAGGCGGAAAGATCACCTGAGCCTACCAGGCCAAGGCTGCAGTGGCCATGAGCATACCACTGCACTCCAGCCTGGGTGACAAAGTGAAATTCCTATTCAAAAAAGAAAGAAAGAAAAGAAAAGAATGTGTTATTTGTACATCAAGACTGGGATACACTGACTTCAACTGAATCTTCCCCACTGGAGTTCACATGTTAGGGGATGCCTGAAATTTTATGGTGAGAGTCTGTATTATTTATGAAGCCAGAAAAAAAAATGTAAAAAATGAACACTATAATAGAAACCCATCACAGTGATAATTTCTCCATGTTACCACCCTGCAAATAAGACAATTAGAATGTAGGCTGATTATCAATAACTCAAAAAATAACAGATGCTAGAGAGGATGTGGCGAAAAGGAAACACTTTTATACTGTTGGTGGGAGTGTAAACTAGTACAGCCTCTGTGGAAATCAGTGTGGTCATTCCTAAAAGCTCTAAAAATCGACCTTCCATATGACCCCGCAATCCCCCTGCTGGGAATATACCCTGAAGAACTCAAATCACTCTATAAAAAAGACACCTGCACACGTATGTTTATTGCAGCATTGTTCACAACAGCAAGATCATGGAACCAACCATGCGGTCCATCAAAAGAGGACTGGATTAAAAAAATGTGGTACAGATACACAATGGAATATTACACAGTCATAAAAAAGAACAAAATCATGAATTTCACAGCAACCTGGATGGAATTAGAATTTATAATACTGAGCAATCTCTCACAGAAAAAAGATCTGAGTATCACATGTTCTCACTCATAAGTGGACCTTGAACAACTACCGTAATACTATAAGAAAAGGATTGACAGTGGCGCGAAACTATGGGGGGGCAGGGAGGGGAAGGGAGGTGGGATTAACGGTAGTCATTATCTGTCTGGGGAAGGGGGGCACACCTCATCAACAAGGGTACCTGCACAATGCATATTTGTATAATAACCCTTAACTGTACCCCACAATTTTAAAATAAAAAATATATATTAAAAAAAAAAGAATGTAGGCCAGATGTGATGGTTCACACCTGTAATCCCAGCACTTTGGGAGGTGGAGGCGGGAGGACTACCTGAGCCCACGGGTTCGAGACCAGCCTGGGCAACTTGGCGAGACCTCATCTCTACAATTAAAAAAATCAAAAAATGAGCCAGGCATGGTGGCATGCACCTATAGTTCAGCTACTTGGAAGGCTAAAGCGGAAGGGTCACCTGAACCCAGCAGGGCGAGACTGCGGTAGCTGGGAGTGTGCCACTACACTCCAGCCTGGGCAACAGAGTGAGACGCCGACTCAAAAAAAAAGAATGCAGATCATGGCTGGGCACTGTGGCTCACACATGTCAGCTCCTGGGGAGGCCATGGTGGGAGGATAGCTTAAGCTCAAAAGTTCAAGACAAGCCTGGGCAACATCCTATCTCTTTAAAAAAAATGTGGGTCAGTTTGAACAATCTGTTCTAAACTTGAAAAGGTCTTTTTCATTAGCTCACTTGATTCTCTAAGGTGATTATTCCCTCTGCATTTAGCAGAGATAGGATTCCAGCCGCTGAAGGCCTCGTGAAGCCTGTGTAGCCAATGCGTAGAGGAGCCAGGGCTACCTTCTGGGGCTGGCTGACTTCCCATCTGTCAAGTCAGCTTCCACGCTTTCTTTCTGTCAAGCCAGCCCCAGAAACGGTTGAGAGGGCTCAGAAGCCGGGTCCCACTCCTGTCCCCGAAAGCCAGGCTGTGTGGCCCACCCATTACCTGCTGGAGGCGGCTCCTGATGTCGGAGGCGCAGAGCTGGAGGGTGTGCAGGTAGGAGGCCTCGGTGTCCACAAGCTCCCTGATGGCCAGTCTCTGCTGGAATACGAATCGGTCCTCGGAAACCTGCCCTTCCCCGTCCGGACTCTCCGACCTGGAGGACGGCTCCTCTGCTCCACGGTCAGCCATGTCGCAGATTCTGGGAAAAGCAAGACCACCTCGATTCACTTCTGGGTTGCACTTGAAACTGAGCCTACGTTATAAAAATCATAAAGGGTTGCACATATTCCCCTTTCTCTTTGTCCTTTTTTTTTTTTTTTTTTTTTTTGAGTCAAGGTCTCACTCTGTCACCCAGGCTGGAGTGCAGTGGCATGATCACCGTTCACTGCAGCTTCGGCCTCCTGGGCTCAGGGTGATCCTTCTACCTCAGCCTCCTGAGTAGCTGGGTCTATAGGCACGTGCCACCATGCCCAGCTAATTTTTCTGTTTTTTTGTAAAGACAAGGTCTTGCTATGTTACCTAGGCTGGTTCTGAACTCCTGGGCTCAAGCAGTTACTTCACTTCAGCCTCCCAAAGTGCCAGGATTACAGGCATGAGCCACTGTGGCCAGACTCTTTGTCCTTTTCCTCCTATGTGTTTGGCTGCCTGCATAGTCATTTCAGTAGAGGGCAGTCACTAATTATTAACTATCTTCATATCTTAACCCCAGGGCTGCCCGCAAGACTAATGAATATGTTTTTCTCTTTAAAAGAAACAAAAAACCCCAATGACCTTAGGCCATGTAGATGTCCTCAATGACATCCAGATGTCTGATCAGCAAGAAGATACGAACAGCTTGGATCACTGGGGTCTCACCTCCCACACACCAGCCTTACTCATAAAAGCTCCAGTTCAGAGGCAGGTTGGGTTTAAGCGTCTGCCTCTCCCGCCCTCATGTTTTGGCCAAATGGAAAGAATCTTTCTCTGCTCCTAACTGCAGATATTTTTGTGTTTGGCTTTCTGCTCTTTGGGTACTCGAACCTAACTTCTGGGGTTCTAGACAATGCACTATTGGGACATGCTGTCTTCAATTCAACAACAATTATTCATCAAGAAGCCTAAAAACATCTTCGGCTGCAAATAGGGTCAAGAGGAACTGCTGATTAGCATTTGTGGGCAGCATCTGAACAATATTCAAAGGCAGACAACAGCTTGGCTAATTCTGGACATTCTGAATTCCTCTCCCAGGACTAAGACAATGTGCTTGCCTGGCTTTTCTTCTACTTCCGTCCCAGCTCCTGACCCGAATCTCTCCATCTGGGCTCAGCTGATCTCTTTCGCCTTTTCTCTCCCAGTGTCCCACCCCCACTCTCCCCCACTGTAGCCCCAAAGCCGTTGTGGGGAGATTTCCGCCTGCTGCAGGCAGGGTCACCCTTCCTAACTCACACCTCTCTCTCCTGCTGTCACCGCACTCTTCCTGGACACGCTGCCTGCTTAACCTCCCCGAAGCAAAGCCCGTGACCACAGTAGCCCGGCTGTAGACGCCCACAGCTCTGGAGCCCAGTGGCCAGTTCCAACTGCACCTGCCCCTCATGGATGCTCCGCCCAAGGAGAGCTGAGGTCCTCTCCATTCCCTGCTCTTTCGCTCTTTCCCTGCTGTGCCCCTCCATGTCTCTGCCCCCAGTTTTCATCTTGTCCAAGGTCATTCTTGATCCTCCCCCCACCAGTTCTACTTTCTTTCCATGAAACTCCCACAGTCCCTTCATCGCCGAGTCTATAAAGGGCAACACGATGGACTAGGTGACCTGAGAAGCCCTCTTTTCTGCAGAGCACTGAGAAACACCAGGTCGGCTGTAACAAGCTTCCTTTAAACTGCATGGCTGAGCCCGGCAGAAAGGAGAGGAAATTGCCAGGGTCTCCAAACCGAGAGCATCAAAACTGGAGCAGACAGCAGCTGAGCTGGTACAGCTGTGGCCCAAAGTGGAGGTATGGCAGGGAAGAGCGCCATCTGGTCTCAGTGGACCAGGGACTCGGTGTCAGCACCCGGCAGGAACAGGAGCAAAGTTCCTCCATAGAACTGGGACCCCAAGGAGGTCAGTCTAATGATGGGTCAGAAAAAAAGTGCACCCATCCATATAGAAGATGCTTCTCCATCTTAACTCGGGTCCTGAGTGAGGAAAGGTCTCCTCTGAAAATTTATGACAACAGGCCTTCACTGGGCTTCAGCTTCAAATTTATACTACACATGTGGGCCAAGTAATCTGAAGCTGAGAATTTACACAAAAAGAAGTCCTAGGCTGGGAATGGTGGCTCACATCTGTAATCCCAGCACTTTGGGAGGCTGAGGTGGGAGGCTCTCTTGAGGCCAGAAGTTCAAAACCAGCTTGGGCAACATAAAAAAACCCCGTCTCTACAAAATAAAATTTTTAATGTTGTGGTATGCTCCTGTAGTCCCAGCTACTCGGGAGGCCAAGGCAAGAGGATCCCTTGAGCCCAGGAGTTCAAGGCTGCAATGAGCCATGATCGCTACTGCACTCCAGACTGGACAACAGAGTGAGACCCTGTCTCAAAAAAAAAAAAAAAAAAAGAAAGGAGAAAAGGACAAGAAAAAAAGTCCTGGACTCTGAGTGGCTGTGACAAAAACAAAATGTCTCCAGAAGGACACGTTCTTAACGCAGACCACAGATAACCATGTCCTGAGGATGAGTTTAGAATTCAAAATTACAAGACTCCCACTAGAGTGGGCGTCAGCAAAAATAAGAGCAGGGTTAGACCCGAGAGCGTCAGATGGTCAACACACCAGAGAAGAATTAAGAAATAAATGGGGGGAGAGGAAAGACATTAGTATAGAGACCTATGCAAATGTTTTAAAGCACTGATGAGAATTTACAGAAATTAAAATTTTCGTCTTTGAAATTAAAAACTGAATGGACAGATTAGACAGGCATCTAGGAAAGAGAAATAGTAAAGGAACAGATGGATATGGAGGGGTGATCCAGACAACTGAACAGAGAGAGAAAGAAAACATGGAACATGGGACTGTGAGAGAGGAACAGGGGGCTCTGGATATTGACCAGAAAGGTCCACGTGGCACATGGGAGCTCCAGAGGCAGGAGTGCAGAGACAGAGCAAAGACAGTATTTGAAGAGATCAGACGAAGAACTGTTTCCAGAATTTATAAAAAACACGAATACTTAATTAAATCCCGAAAGTAAAAGTCTCAAGCAAGATTTTTTTTAAAAATCCACGTCTAAACAAGTTGGGGAGAAACTGAAAACCTTGAAGGCCTGCAGAATTTTCTTTGCATGGTCCCATTCTCACTCCACCAAAACAAAGAAATAAGTCAAGAACAAGGAAGACACAGGAACCTGGCAATCACACACTGGAGAAGGGCAAGGAAGCCCCAGGATAGGTGAAGAGAAATTTTAGAGTCGACTGCTGGCTCCAGGCTGAGGGCAGTCTGGGTGAGAGCATTCCAGAAGGTTCTAGAATGTCTTGAGAGCAGATTTATTGAATTGGCATGGAATCCAGCATTGAATTAGGAATAATTACATAGACAATACATAGGAAACTAAGAAACAAATCAACAAGCAAAACAAAGCAATTGTTACAACAACTTTTAAATTTAAAAAATTGTACAAAAAAGCTAAAAGCATTACTACCTGGTAAAAGTATGGTCCATGGGATAAAGGGATAATTGATTTCTCATAAAGAAAAATAAATAAAGGCAATCCCACATGATACCCAAAACAAATTCTAGATGAATTAAAGGCATAAATGTTAAATGTGAAAGTCTAATTTTTAGAAGGAAATATGAGAAAATAGTTTTACTCTCTCCAGATAGGAAAGATTTCTTCCACAAAACATAGAATGAACAAACCCCAAAAGAAAAGACTGTCAAACATTGGTTAACCTGAGTACATTAATATTAAAATGTTCTGTTTATCAATTCTATAATCAAAAAGAAAAGACAAGTTTCAGACCAGGAGAAGATATTTGTAATGAATGTAACTTGCAAAAGTGTAATGTCGGTCAGGCACAGTCTCTCAAGCCTATAATCCCAGCACTTCAGAAGGCCAAGGCGAGAGGATTGCCTAAACTCAGGGGTTCAAGACTAGCATGGGCAATTTGGTGAGACCTCGTCTCTACAATAAATCGAAAAACAAGCCAGCATGGTAATGAGCACCTGTAGTTCCAGCTACTTGGAAGGCTAAGGCAGAAGGATCGCCTGAGCCCAACAGGTCAAGTCTGCAGTGGCAGCAGAATGAGATTCCAACTAAAAAAAAACCACAAAAAACAGCGTAATGTCTAGGCTATACCCAGAACTTTTATGAATCATTAAAACAAGACAAACTAATTGACAAATAATATTGTCTAAAATAGACAAAGAATATTGCTGCTGAAAATACAGTATTTTAGTTCAGTATCAGTTCCAACCTCCTGCCGGGGTTTGCTGTTATACTGAAACTAGAAAGCCAAAAACCAGCTTCCAGAACTCCCTGACAGCTGAGATGCTAAGAGATATTTTCAGCCCCACCAATCATATGGCCTCCTGTGAGCCTGGAATTCAGAACTAAGATAAGTAGGAAGGAAGGTGGAGTTTGAGGCATCCAGTTAACGGGCAGGTACTGCATTGTCCTAAAGTCAAATGCTCTGACGGTAGATTCTGGCTAAAGCTGTGGAATCTGGAAGCCAGCATTTGGGACATCTAGAGCCGCATCTACCTGATTCTCCCGTGTCCAGACAGCTGCAGAGGGCAGTGGCTCGGGAGGGCCATTCCTTTAGTCTTGCTCAGGGACTCATTCTTGGAGCCCATTTTGTGGCCTTCTATTCTAGGGCCCTCAACGATTTGGGAGACCCCAATACTCTCTTTCAAGTCTATGTATGCTTAAAATAGAATGATTTTTGTTATCACTAACTAAACCCTGGCTAATACAGATATAAACAGGTAATTCACAAAAGAAGAAATTAAAATGACTAATACGCAAATGAAAAGATGACCAACTCACTAATAACAAGGCAAATATGAATAATTAAAGGCCACAATGAGACACCACTTCATGCCCACCAGACTGACAAAATGTAAAAGTATCAGAGTGTAGATGAATGCAGACACATTTACTGATATGATCATGTGAACTGTTGCAACCACTGTATAAAGAGTAACTTAGCAATGTCTAGAAGAATTGAAAATGCACACACTGTCACACCAAGCCATTCTTCTCCTAGTTCTATCTTGCTTTCCAGAAAGTTCTCTGCATATACGAGGGAATGTGGACAAGAATATCCACAGCACCACTGTCAGTAATAACAGGAAATTAGAAACAGCCTAGGCTGGGCTCAGTGGCTCAGCCTGTCATCCCAGCACTTTGAGAAACAGAGGCAAGTAGAGTGCCTGAACCTGTGGGTTTGAGGCCAGCCCAGGCAACATGGCGAGACCTCGTATCTACAATAAATAAAAAATTAACCAGGCGTGGTAGCGCACGCCTGTAGTTCGAGCTACTTGGAAGGTTGAGGTGGAAGGATCGCCAGAGCCCAGCAGGTCAACCCTGAGCTGGCTGTGAGTGTGCCACTGCACTCCGGCCTGGGCGACAGAGTGAGACTCCAACTCAAAAAAAAAAAGAAAGAAAGAAAAAAATCAAGAAAACTAGCCAGGCATAGTGGTGCATGACTATACTCCCAGCTACTTGGGAGGCTGAGGCAGAAGGATTGCCTGAGCCCAAGAGTTTGAGGCTGCAGTGAGCTATGATGATGCCACTGCACTCCAGCCTGGGTGACAGGGAGAGACCCCCCAACTCAAAAAATAATAATAATAAGTAAAACAAAGCTGAATACTGTCTAGGGATACATACATATGCAGCATAGGTATTAACATTTCATGCAAATGAAAAGCAATAAATTCAGGATAGCAGTAACCCTTGGAAAGGGAAGCAGGGGGTGAGGAGATTACCAAAGGAAATCAACTGGTATTTGAGGGTTTTAAAAATTCTAATTATTATTTTTATTATTTTTGAGTCAGAGTCTCACTCTGTCACCCAGGCTGGAGTGCAGTGGCACCATCACAGCTCACCACAGCCTCGACCTCCTGGACTCAGGTAATCCTTCTGCCTCAGTCAACCAATAGCTGGAACTACAGGTACATACCACCAGGCTTGGCTAATTTATAAAAAAAAAAAATTGTAGAAACAAGACCTCACTATGTTGTCCAGGCTGGTCTTCAACTCCTGGGCTCAAGCAATCCTCCTGCCCTGGCCTCCCAAAGTGCTGGGATTATAGCCGTGAGCCACCACGCCAGGCCCGAGTTTTTTTTTTTTTAATTTTAACTTTTCATTTTGAGATAATTGTAGATTCACATGGAGTAATAAGAAATATTACAGAGAGGTTCCACATGCCCTTACCCAGTTTCCAGGTGGTAATACCTGCAATGACACAGACGGTGTACAGACACAGCCAAGACGCAGGGCAATCCCGTCATGGCATCCCTCATGTTGCTCTCCACCCTCCTCACTCCAGCCCCCATCCTAACACTTGGCAATCAAAAACCTGTTCTTGGCCGGGTTTGGTGGCTCAGCCTGTAATCCTATCACTTTGAGAGGCCTAAGCAAGCGGATCGCCTGAGCTCACGTGTTCGAGACCAGCCCAGGCAACTTGGCAAGACCTCATCTCAACAATAAAGGAAAAATTAGCTGGGCGTGGTAGCACATGCCTGTGGTTCCAGCTACTTGGAAAGCTGAGGCAGAAGGATTGCCAGAGCCCTGCAGGTTGATGCTGGGGTGGCTGTGAACGTGCCGCTGTACTCCAGTCTGAGCAATGAAGAGAGAATCCAACTCAGAAACAAACAAACAAAAAAGCCTGTTCTCCATTTATTTATTTATTATAATTTTTTTTTTTATAGAGGTGAGGTTCCACTATGTTGCCCAGGCCAGTCTCGAATTCTTGGCTTCCAGCGATCCTCCCACCTCAGCCTCCCAAAGCTCTAGGATTACAGGCATGAGCAATAACTGTAATTCCTTCCTTTTTATTGCTGAGTATCTGAATTTTTTTTTTTTTTTTTTTTTTTTTTT
>CAUYQG010261718.1:0-12527 GCA_963574415.1 Tarsius wallacei | reverse complement strand
AAGATCCTGTGCTCCTGGGCTCCAATCTCTGGACAGTGGTGGGTTGCAGTCATCTCCAGAGGAGAGCCCTGGGTGCTTGAACCCGAGTATCCCTTCAGATGGAATTTCACTCACCCACTGGTACACACTCATGCAAACAGTTTTTATAGACACTTGCTTTTGCAGAGACTCTCACACTCCGACCAGTTCCGTCACCATCTTACCCCACCTTCCTCCTGTAATACCCTTAGTTGTTGAGTTAAAGAGAAATGGAGTCACACACTGGGTGCCTGAGCTGCATGAGGTTACTCAGGGGGCTTCACTAATGACCAACAGGTAGTGAAATATTTGGATATTTAACATATTTAACAAGCAGTATCGTTGGTTAAATTATTTAATCTCTGTATTTATACACTATACACACAAAAGAAACAAATTTAAAGAGTAAAATAAAGCTGAAGCAAAAATTTTAGTATTTATATACAGTCATATGTTAATATTTCAAGCCATGGTAACTCTCAGAATAACATTGCTTGTGAACATTATTAGACAGAACTTCATTCAAATTTTTTTTGTCAGATTTTTCTTTTTTTTTTTTTTTTTTTTGAGTTAGAGTCTTACTCTGCAGCTCAGGTTGGAGTGCGGTGACAAAGTACGGCTCACCACAGCCTCAACCTCTCTGATCCCAGGAGATCCTTCTGCCTCAGTTTCCAGAGTGGTTGGGTCTATAGGTGTGCAATTTGATGTCTGGCTAATCTTTTAAAAAAATTTTGTAGAGACAGAGTCTCACAATGCTGCCTCAGCTTATCTCAAATTCCTGGGCTCAAGTAATCCTCTCTCCTTGGCCTCCCAAAGTGCTAGGATTTACAGGAGTGAGCCACCACGCTTGGCCAGATTTTATTTTTTAATTGTTCTGATGAAGGGTACATAATAGAAGGAAAATGGTCAGCTCTCTCAATTTTCTGTTGTTGTTTTTGCTTGCATTCTTATGATTACCTTCTATGTGTAGAAGGTAGTTAACTAAAATCAATACAGAGATTTCAGAGGAAAACAATATCTTGCTGTCCCCTCTGGAAGTAAATAAATTGTTCTTCTGTGTTCTATTTGAACTTGATCATACCACTACTGCATGTGATTATTGCCTGTGATGCTTTTCTGTTCTGACTACTAGACTATTCTTTGGGGATAAAGTTTCTTCATTTTTCACAAGGTCCTAGTCTGACTCTTAAGCATGCTAAGCTTGAAACCCTGAACCAGATAAAGAGCTCCTCAGGAAAAGCAAGACATTTTATTCATTTTCATATCCTTCAAACTTCATAAGTCTTTAGTGGTAGATATTTCGTTTTTTGCTTTTATTTTGAAGATGTGAGGTAAGTTCTGGATTAGGGATACAAGTGGTCATCATCAAGGTAAAGTTGGACCTCCCTTTGGTCCCCACTTTGCCTGGTTGGAGATCAGGTACCCTTATTGATGTTATATGCCCCTGCCACTTCTTAATGGCCATTTCTTGAATATAAGTTTATTGTTCTGTGTTAGGTTTAGTGGGAGCTACTGGTGATGATATTTACAGATATAAATATGCACTTGCCCTCAAGAGATCTTTAGTCTTGTTGAGGAACCTGGAAAAAACTGACAAATGATAAATAGGCAAATCAGTTTAAGTAGTGAATAAGGTATAGGTATAAGTGGTATAGATATTATAAACTCCAAAAGATGTTCTTTTATTGTTTCACAGTTAAGAAAAAAAATAAAGAAGAAAACCCTAATGCATATTTTAAAAGTATTTGGTGGTTTTCAATGGTCCTGTAAATTATTGTATTAAATATCAGTGCAGAATTATTTATAGCACAGACTCAAAAGGCTTTTAGTTACCTCTAAAGTCATAATAGTTGTTTCAATAGTTGTGGTCTGACTGCTGCAGACAATAAATTATAGCAAAATATATATATGACTATTAGATGAAGATCAGAAAATGGAATCTGAGTCATATTTTCATTTTGCTTTTATCTATGAAACCTATCAAAACCAAGGGGCATAATTGTGAAATATTTAATATTGAAAAAATTGTTGATACTTATTAGCAACTCGTCACACTGAGGCAAGGTCTAAATCTCAGGAGAAAGTATGTCCAACATAAACGTCAAACTAAATGAGAGCAATCGCACTGTCACACAGAAGGAAGTTTTCTGCACTTTCATTACCTGAGTAATGGGCTCTATTCAATCTAACTTCTCTGTTGTCCAATACGTCTTTTCCTTTTTTAAAACAAATGAACAAACAATGCCCTCTTCAATATAACTGTCTACTTCTTCTATATATAACTCCTGTATCTTTTCTCTCTTCACCAACCTCGATGACTACCTCCAGCCTCTTTCCCCTCCTTCAGCCCACCCTGTTATTACAAGGAATGTTACCTGTACTTGCTATCTTCTTTCCTGAAACACTCCTCACCGGATGTGGTAAGCCTTCTACTCTCCACACCTGGGAAGCTACTCTCTTTAGGTCACAAATGACCTCTCATTTGCAAATCTCTTTGCCACATCATTTTATTTGTTGTTATTGTTTGTAATGCTCCTTCTTAAAGAAAGTCACAAAATTTAAAAAACAGGACTTTATTATCAAAAATTTTGGGAATCTTCGAGGCTCTGAAAAACCCTGCAGTGTAGGAATTCATTTAACTATATATAACCCATGTATGTTTATAAATATGCTCCTTTCCCTTCACTTTTCTCAGTGCTATTTGAGACTGTAGATCGGAGACTACCCTCCCCTGCTATTCTCAAGGACTGTACTTCATATTCATTTTATGAGCTGAAGGTCACTGCTGAACTAGATTGGTTAATTTTACTTCCTAAATCCCTCTTGTATTCATTCTCTGCTGTCTTGCTCCTTCCCCATCGCCTCCACCATATTCCCACTACTGTGCTAAGTCACACACTCAGTAATACTTTACAGAAGATTGGTTACTTATAGCCAGGCCTCCAATTTTTCACTTCCCTCATCAATTCTCCACTCAATTGCTATGGTTGGATATTTCTTAAAAGCCAATTTGAATAATCTCGTTTTTCTGCTTAGCACCTGTGTTAGTTTGCCGGGGCTGCTGTAACAAAGTACCGCAGACTTGGGGGTTTCAACAACAGAATTAATTTCCTTGCAATTCTGGAGCCTGGAAGTCTGAGAGAGAGGCATCAGACAAGTCTGTTCCTTCTGAGGGCTGTGAGGGAGAATCTGTTCTAGGCCTCTCTTCTAGCTGCTGGTGGTCTGCTGGGAATCTTTGGTGTTTCTGGGTTTCAGGTGCCTCACCCCTATCTTTGCCTTTATCTACACATGGCGTTCTCTCTGTAAGCATGTCTGTCTCCATACTTCCTCTTTTTGCAAGAACAATGGTCATAGTGGGATTAAAGCCAGCCTGAATGACCTCATTTTGACTTTACTACTTCTGTAAAGACCCTATCCCCAAATAGAGTGACATTCTGCGGTATGAGGGCTAGAACATCAACATATTATTTTCTTGTGGGGGCACAATACAAGCTCTATCAGCATCATTCTATAACTTCATACATATGAAAGGTTGGTTACATAAGACATTAAAATATCCTTATATGACATATGAGATCTTAAAGATCTTATTCCTGTCTTCACTAACTTCAGAACTTGCCATGCTCAAAGCATCCTGCTCCATTCAAATTAAGTAGGCAGACAATAAAGCTTGTGAAGCAATTTTTATGGTCATGACCTCACCTAGTTTTCCTGACGAACTCTTATTCTTTCTTTAAGGCTTAGTATGAGTTACCTTCTTTGGTGAGCAATCTATAATTTCTCAAATTTAATTAAATAACTGCTGTGCATTTAGCACCCTGCTCTCTATATTTTAAACCTCTTTGTAGGGCACTGTGAACTCCCAGAGGGCAAACTTCATTATATTTATTTCCGTGGCAAAACCTGGCTTCTGTCTGAACAATGGCTAAATGGATGCACCTTCAAGAAAGTATATGGAAAATGGATTTATACCAAGAGGTGAAAAATGAACACACTAGGGCAGGCCATCAGGGCTATTTAATCTGGGAAGGAATATCAGCAATCAAGATGAAGGAAAGAGATGCTGAACTTAGTCAAAATGGAGTGGAAATAAAGCAAGGCATTATTTAAAGATAAAAATATGAGACTCTGTCCAATACCAAAAGATAGCTTCATACAGCAGAAAGAAAATGGAATTTACAGTTAGGCAGAAACATGGTCCAAATCCCAGCTCAGGCACTTGGTGTCAGATTTTACACATGCTGCTTAACACATTTTTTCCCCATAAAGTACAAAATGGCAATAATGCCACCTATCTATCTATGAGGGCTTAATAAGTAACTTTACTTTCCTTAATTCCAAAACAACCTCAACAAAACCACCACCCAGTTTTTTCTATGAATATTTTAATGAAATTATCTAATGTGTTACCCTGGCTCTCAAAATAAAATTTTTACTCAACATCCAGAGAGATCACATGTCATGTAGAATTTTCAACATTGGACATTGGCACACGTGCAAGATTAGTTATACCTCTCAGATGTTAATATCACACAACTTTAACTAAAATGTGGATCTGTGGTTGTAGCTTAAATAGTTTTTGAAAAAGATTATACTAAGATTCTACGCTGGCATGAGACACTAGCGTGTATGCAGAAATCTGTCACACGCCAGTGGGAAAGGCAGTAGAAACCACCAAGGATATAGAAGAGGAAAGTAAGTCGTGAAGTGGTGCATCAGTATCACATCTGACTGCACCAATTTGTGCATTATTTGAATCTTGTATCATTAAAATGCATTTAGGCTTATGAAATTGAAAAATAATTTTAAAGTGGAAACTGTCACACCCATTAAAATATATCATTATATTTTCCAGAAAAGAGAAAAGGCTGGTGTGGTAAATCTAAGCATTTGTATGAATTGTCAAACAAATACCCATTATTTGTAGGTTAAAAGTTTACTATTGACTTCCGTGGAAGTTGTTTAATTTCCAAAAGTTCACAGATAAATTAAGAAAAAAGTAAAACTATGAGTTTAACAAAAGGAAGTTGAGGAAAATCCTTGTGTTATTTATACAGTAGCCCTTCCTTATCTGCGAGGGACCCAATCCTAGATTCCCAGGGGGTGTCCGAAACCACAGATAGTACCAAACCCAGTATAGACTGTGTTTTTTTCCTATATATACATACCTACACTAAATGCATAATAAATGTATACATTAGGCAAAACACTCCTGCATTTGGGGGCCATTATTAAGTAAAATAAGGGTCACGTGAACACAAGCACTGAGATAGGGTAACAATGGATGCAATAACCAGGATGGCTCTTAAGTGACTAATGGATGGGTAACCTAGATGGTGTGACTATGCAGAACAAAGTGATAATTCAAGTTTTGGGTGGATGAAGTGGGATGGCACAATATTTCATCATGCTACTCACTATGGCCCACAATTTAAAATGTAAAAATTATTTATTTCTGGAATTTTCCATTTAATATTTTTGGACCACAGTTGACCAAGTGCAACTGAAACCATGGAAAGAGAAACCTCCAATAAAGGGACACTACCATATGCTGAAGAGGTTAAGATCATGAGCAAAGCCTACTGATAGAGAATAATCCAATTTTGCAACCAAGCATAGATGCTAAAGAACAGAAGTGGTTTGGAAGAATTCTCTGGGTTTTGAGAAGGCTTATATGCAAACTTCCAATCTGATGCTGAAGAAGACTTTCAGTTACTAAGACAAATGAAATAGATTAAGACAAGAAAAAAACTATTCTTATTGGCTAAAAAGTATATTTACTATGCCTCTTTTTTCTTTTAAGAAGTCATTATTAAAATGTACCTTACAATTTTTGAAGTTGTCTTCCAATTGAGACAAGATGTGTATCAATAATTGTGGGAATATTTTACTTACCTCATTATAAGGACTCAATACTGCAATATTTGGGGCTTTGAGGATCAAATCTGAACAGCTGTGGAACGGCGTTATGGTATATTTTAAGCTAGAATTTGGCTAGTTTTCTGTCCATTATACTACTCAAGCTATGCTACTGTTGCTGCTCCTTTAGTCTTTTCTGAGTTGCAGAAGAAATAACTGGACTGAGGCGCAGAGAGACGACGCTTTAGGTGAGAAGAGTCCTGCATACACAATAAATCTAGAAGAACCTTGGAACATTAAAAAAAATTCAACAACAAAAGTTTATAAATAGATTTATGATTTTTTTTCAGACATCAAATTTATGAGGAAAACACATTTGTTCTTTAAGACGAAGATTAAGTATAAATATGTAATAACACAAAAATATAAATACACACAAAGTCTGTTCGGAAACTTTCTATTCTGGGACCTAAAATGTTACTTATATGTTATACACATATTTGACTTAAGTAAAGCTTCCTTAAACTTACTTGATATTTTTTTGCTACAAATATAGAAGGGAAGGTGATGGTTTTCTAAAGACTTTTATAATTACTGAAGAGAAACTGTGTCCCTTATGTTTATTTTGGAAAGTACTTCTCAATAACCTTTGAAGTGGTGTTTATAAGATCACTATATTCCAGGGTTTAAAAATCATTTTCTCAGATCAAATGCAAGCTTAAGATACCATTTAACTGTTCTCAGTATGGGAATACATTTATTCATTTTGAGTTCTGTGTTGTGCTTATATTAAATTACTGTCTAACTGGTTTCCATCCACTTTCCAGATTACCTTAATAGAAAATAACATTACTGCCCCAGGTCATTTTTCCTCATATAAATGGATTAGATATATATTTTTTTCTTATTGCTCCTTTAGGGAGATTTAATATGGCTCAGCATTTTCTGTGTTTGACACTGGTTAAAGGAGCCTGGGTCCATTACCATTAGTGGCCAAGGTATAGTTAGATGTTAATGAAATTATGTTATTCCATTTTGCAGGTGGATTAAAATAATCCTTTTTCTTTGAAAATGGAAAACCGTTTTGCGTGGTTAGCAGCTGTCATTCTAACTTATGATGCAATAGGCAGTGTGATAAAAAAGAAAAAGTGTTTCATAATGAGAACAGAATCTCAGAAGAAACTGTAGTCACTTATACCCCAGGAAGAAGACTCATTTTCTATTTGGCAAATAAATGTTTTTTGGAGGTCTGAAATCAAACCCTTTTCTCTGAACATTATGAAAATTTAAATGATAATTAGTATTTCACAGTATCTTTAGTTGAAAGAGCTTCAAATATTATCAACATGTTATTGCATCTTTGGTTTTTCATCATGAGAAAGAACATCAGAGCATTTTCCACACAGTGCTAAGGTTGTCAGAAGCCCTCTGTGTCAAAAGGTTGGAATAAAGTCTATTATGCCAGTGGTCTCTGTCTCTTCTGGATTAAGCAACAGGTTTAATGATTTTTAAAAATTAGATTTAAAGAGTTAACTGCATGTTAAGAGTATTCTTACTTTGTCCCAATTTCTATCCCCTATGTTGTAAAATCTCCCTTTCTTTACTCATTTTCCAGTTACTGTACCATTTTTAATGCTTGTCTAGCCTCCCTAGGTAGAAGGGACCATGTGGGGTATGAATGGGCAGGAACAAATTACAATTGCATTGCTTTGAATGTCAGCAAACAGAATGTAACTATTATGTGTGAAAATAGCCTACATTCTATTTGCCAAGGCCCCAGAGAGATGTATTTAAAAATCCCCAGACAAGAAGAATGAAAGCAAAATTTTGTTTTTAATCCTATTATTCTAAAATGAGCACAGGAAAATCTTGTTTAATTTTACAAGATTTTAATTTTAATTTGTTTGAAATAGTGAAAGAGTAATGAACATTAAACCTATGAAGCTGAGTGTTGTGCAACTCTAAATATACGAGTTTATCCATATTTACATGTTATCTTCTGAACAGCCTTAGGTGTATACAGTCTACAATTTAGGTTAATCAGGTCTTACCATTTTTGACTTATTTACTAGAAAATTAGAGCTGAGAACAATTAAATGATTTTATCAAGCAGCTCTAAAAACTGTTCTCTTCACTCTTTGTGCAGTCACTGTTTCCTGGTTTTCTTCCATCCCCACACCCTTAATATCATGGAAGCATCTCAAAAAATCATATCTACACTAAGAAAGATACAGACCTTCTAGAAGCCCCATCCAGAAGATCCAACTTAGCGCTAATCACTTCTCAAGAAGAAACGAGTAGCTAGCATGGGTTTGCACTACTCATGATTCATCCTGGAGGCAGGATAGTGTCCACTTCTATCTCTAAGGATAAGGAATCTTTGCCACAGGTGCCGGGAGCAAGGAGGGAGGGAGGGCATTGATGTTGGGTGAGCAATAGCCCGTGTAGGGGCCTGCCACACCAGATAGGAGTCTTTGCGTAGGATATTTTTTCTGCTCAGAGGCACATTTACTTTTTCCCTTGCAGTAGGTTACTATCTAATTTTTCCAGAAAACTCTTGTCTCCAGCTACTGAAACAATAACAATAATGGTCTGACTTTTTTTCTGTTGGTTTCTAATGGGCTCAGTATGTTCATGAAAGTACTTAAATTCTGTGTAAATAATAAATAGAATATGAAATTTATTATAGAAATTTAGCAAATACTTGACAAGCTAGGCAGTGTGTTTCTGTAAAAAAAAGAAAATGCACCCATTTTGAAAGCAATATTCAAATTTTAGTTCTGCCATTAACTAGCCATGTTACCTTGAGGAATTTATTTATCCTTTTAGAGACTCAGTTTACTCATGTAAAAAGAGGTTTGCAACTTGCAGAATGCTGTGAACATTAAGTGAGATTATACATGGAAAGGACTTCTCACAATTTGTGGCATATATTGGCAGACTAATAAAAATGGTAACAAATATTATACTATATGCCCAAACATATCCACTTTATCATAATGAAAACCTATGTCCTTTCTTGTTCCTAAGGGCAAACATGTTCTGTGTGGGAAATGTATGAATTTCTTATTAATACAAACAAAATTATCACTTAAATGAGGTTAACCATCTGGTGTAGTGCTAAACTCACTGTACTGTGTATTTGTTTGCTACTAAAAGCACTATTTCAATCAAATCTCACAAGGGAGGGATCCGCTGTGTGGGACACTGCCAGGGTGAGCACATAACAATACAAAGGGTACCTGGTCCTTAACCAGGAGAAGTGAAGAAAAGTTCGAGGTCCAAACTTCACCTGCACATAGATTACTTATGTACCCAATCTTGACTTGTATCCCATATCTCTATAATAATAAAGGGGGGGGGGAAAGCTCTATTTCTAAGTAACTGTCACATGTTCCATCCTTGTAGGTTCATCTACAAAGTATCATGGGATTAAGTGATATGGAGATTTATTTTGCTATTGTAAAACAGAGCACAAATTTGGTAGAAAAATATAGCCTCTAATCATGACATTGGTAGAAAAGTAACAGTTTTATTCTGAGCACTATGTGGTGGAAGCTGCACCCTCATTTCATCCAGAACTAGAGAAAAACTCACTTGTTCCTTTTAAAAATATATCAGGTATCTCTGAGGAAATATTTGTGTCAGGAACTTATTGTACTAAATTATTTGAAAAAATTTTTTTCCAATCAGGTAAAATTCTAAATATGGATTGAGCATAAATAAGATAAATGGATAAATTTTGATGTGTTTATTTAAAGGTGAAATTTTATCTGTTACTAAGTAAAATTACAGTTATTGGACTCAGTATTTTAAAGCTGATTTCCTACACAGCTTTCCTGCACTTTTATAAATATTTACAGAAAAAAAGGAACTAGCATGTTTTTCATCTAATGCCTTAAGATAATAAATTATTGAAGACTTAAAAGCATCTTAAGTACCACTTAAAATAATGAAATTGGTTCTACTTACTACCACATTGAATAATTTAATTTACTATATTGATGACTCTGGGCAAAGTTAATGCAAATAACTAATTTATTTTCCTAGGTAGCCAAACACACTATCAAATACTTTGAACTCTAAACACAGCTTTCTCTGACAAAATACATGTAATAGTTAAATGTCTAGCTTAAAGAAATTTTGTCAAAAGAATAAGCATTTAAAAACCAAAATAATATAAAACATTTAACTAAGAACACATCTCTACTATTGGAACTACTGTGTAGATATATTCACCACAAAAACAACCACTAGTGAGAATGAATTACGGAGGATTAAAATACAATGTGTCTGTTGAAAGGAAGTGTCACTGAGTAAACTAGATTAGGCAACTGATATTACAAACAACTCCCAAATGTCTGTGAATTAATATTTTAAAAATTGCTTTATGCTCATGTCAAAGTCTAGAGTGAGTTAAGTGGTGGTCCTTCAAGCAATAAATCAGAATTCTAGGCATCTTCCCTCTTTTGAGCCTGCCATTTTGTAGTTTCAAGATGACTCTGGCACCATCAAGATGCTAAAATGTGAGAGTGAGGGACCTCATATACTTGATCCTTAACTGCCTCAGCCCAGAGAATGATGTATATCACTTTCACTCATTTTCCAATGGCAAGAAATGAACATATGATCTGACCTTTATGCAAAGGAAAAGGGACTTGAAAATGTAATCCCGAGCAGTTCAGCTACTTCCTTGAAATGATTATATATTATGGAAGGGAAATTTGAAACTTTAGTGGTCAACTGTCTTCCACCATAATCAGCCCTCTAAAGCATAGCTTTAAAACTATTAGAAAGATAATGAGAAGGAAAAGTGGGAAGGTTAACATGCCAGGTGGTAGCAAAATACAGAAAATACCATTTTCCTATGCTCTAGAGTCTAGTGATGGTTTTTAAGAATGATTTCATGGAAAAAATACATACAATATTCCACACTTTGTTTCAACTTACTATAATTGAGAGATTGGCAACTTTTAAAAGTATCGTGGGATGTGTCTTTATTGACCATAAAGAAGCTGGGTCTACAAGATGGACTATGACTAACTTCATCCGCAAAAACTGAGAAGAATATGTTAGGGAAATACTCCATATGAACTCTGATTATAGTAATTTTTTTCCTTTTTTTTTTAGTAATAATAAAAAATGTTCAATATCCATAAGTGGCAGATATCATCCTTATTATTCAGCTAATAAATCTGAAGAGGAAGTAAACAAGAAAAAGGAGTACATAATAGAATTCCATTTCTGCTAATATTAGAAATTGGTAAAGAAGAAAAGTTCTGCCAATGAGGGAGGGAAACAACCTAGATATAGTAGCACAGTAAGCAAATTCTAACAAATGAAAGCTAGAATGACTGTTAGTGTAAGAAATGAACCTGAGTGCAAAAAAAGAAAAATGGTCCTAAAAATGTTACTGCATAAAAATAAAATACTTAATCTAAAGAAGAAGATGTAGCAATTCTGAACTAGAATGTATCTATTATGTAGCAAATATTTATGAGTAAGAATTGTTTGACTTATTAGAAAACTTTCTCTGTGAAAGTTTAATATCAATCTGTAGATAGTCACTACAAATAAAAATTCATAATGAAGATTTGAACAACCTAATTAACAAGTTTACCTAATGGACATATCTAAAAACAGAAAGACACATTCATTCTCTTAAGCTATTCATCAATAAAATATAATGATGTAACTTTATTAACATAATGAAGTCACTACATAATAATAAAATATGGCATATTAAATTAGTAATACTTAGAAAAGCATTTCCACAAATGCAAATATTAGAAAGAAAATCTGAAAATTATTTTCATAAAAATGTAGCCAAAAGATCATAAGAAATAAAGTAGAACTGGAAATGGCAGAAGAAAAGATGATAAGAAGAAAGTGTGAAATTAATAGAATAGAATAACAAAGCTACAATACAGAGGAGTAACAAAGCCAAAGTTAGTGATTTGAAAAGACTAACAGACTCATAAAATCATCAAATCTGGATGGTGCTTTCAAGGAAAAGGAGAAAGAATGCACCAATAAATAATATTAGACATGAAAAAGAAACTTGGTGATTATATATGTATATATAAATAATATATATACATAAAATAAATTTATTTTGTGTGAGTATGTATATGTGTGCACATATATGTTTTTCAATGAACAGCTCTTAGTAAAATAAAATGAGAAGTGAAGTTTCTTAAGTTCTATTTATCAAAACTGACTGCAAATATGGTCGATGACAAAATGTTAAAAACATTTCATTTGAAGTCAATTTGAGCCATGTATGTCTGTTATTATTTCTCCAATGCAAGATTTTAGGGAGGGTCTTGGTAAAATAGAAGTAAAATAATAGATAATAGAAAGGAAGAAACAAACTAATTGTTACCTGTACATAATTGTTAGAAATAAGAATTTCATCAAATTTACTAGATACACAATCAATGTAAAATGATTTAATTTACTTCACTCCTGAAAAAAATATTTTAAAAGTATAAACTTCAAAATTTACCTTTTTTTTTTTTAACATTTTGTTGTCTCTTTCTGCACAGACATTTGTAGTTTTAACATAGTTAACTTTGTTAAACATTTTCTTTAGCCTTTGTGCTATGTCTTGTTTAAGAAAATCTTCATTTCCAGACATTCAAATATTT
>CAUYQG010261717.1:0-10950 GCA_963574415.1 Tarsius wallacei | reverse complement strand
TTGGGAGGCTGAGGTGAGTGGATTGCCTGAGCCCGTGGGTTCGAGACCCGCCTGGCCAACTTGGCAAGACCTCATCTCTACAATAAAATTAAAAAGTCAGTCGGGCATGGTAGCGCGTGCCTGTATGTGATTCCGGCTACTCGGAAGGCTGAGGCAGACGGATCACCAGAGCCCAGCAGGTAAAGGCTGCAGTGGCCACACAGCCACTGCACTCCAGTCTGGGCGACTTTGAGACTCCAACTCAAAAAAAAAAAAAAAAAAAAAGACCTGAAGTTACTAAAGCTAAAAGAAATTTGTCGGGCTCGGTGGCTCAGCCTGTAATCCCACGCCTTGGGAGGCTGAGGTGAGTGGATTGCCTGAGCCCGCGGGTTCGAGACCCGCCTGGGCAACTTGGCAAGACCTCATCTCTACAATAAATCAGAAACTAGCCGGGCGTGGTAGCACACGCCTGTAGTTCCAGCTACTTGGAAGGCTGAGGCGGAAGGATCGCCGGAGCCCAGCAGGTCGAGGCTGCGGTGGCCGGGAGTGGCCACTGCACTCCAGTCTGGGCGACAGAGTGAGACTCCAACTCCAAAAAAAAAAAAAAAACAAAGATTCTGGCAGCAGGTCATGAGGTCTGTTTTCTAGCTAAGGTCAAAAGTCACCAGACGTGAAGCAAATTATAGAGAACAAAGATAAGGCCTGAATTAAATTATATCCATAGCTTGACTCTTATAAGTGAAACCTCTAGAGCACTTCTCAAAATTTAGCGAACCTAAGAAATGACTTGAAATGCTTGGATTTGGGACCCACATGTTCAGTTTTTAAATACTGATACATAATTGCACATATTTATGGTCAAACAATTGTACACATTTATGATCAATACATACAATGTATAGTTGATCAGATTAAGGTGATTAGCATATCTATCATCTTAAACATTTATCATTTCTTTGCTTTGGGACACATTCAGTCCTTATTTGTCCAACAAAGGTGTACTGAGTGGCTTATGTATTGGGCAGGGGAGTACCGACAAGATCTCTATCCGCACCAAAGCTTATTGTCCAGTGAAGAACATAAGCAATCATCAGACCATTACAATAATGCAACACTGCAAAACCATCCTCAGAAACAGTTCTCACTTATTTGTCAAAGATCTCCCCAGAAACCAGGGAGTTAGGCCAAAGAAAGATGGAAACCAGCACTTATTGGACAACTGCTAAGTGCCAAGCATTTACATACACTTGCCCATTGAATCCTCAGGCAGGTAATGTTAACACCATTTCCCACAGGAAGAAACTATCAGCGTACACAGATGGATTCCTACTCTGCTGGAGCCCAGGTCTTTCTGCTCAAGTCTATGGCTGTCTCTGCTCTCAGTAATAATGACTCCATTCAAGGTTCCACGGTTAAGAAATGGCACTGGAGTTTGGGTCAACTGGATTACTCAGTTGGACAGCACATTACTGTAGGACACGGAGAGAGAATCCACTGAATAAAAAGAATACAGGAGTGCATGTGAGGAAATCCTTCCAACAGAGAGATTGTGACGTGCAGGGCAATTCTGGTACCACAGCCCTGCCGGCGTCTGGGTGGATGCCCCTTGGGTCGAGGGAGAGCTTGGCCACTAGAGGGCAGAATGCGCATTGAACAATCGCAACAAAAATTGCAAAGCCCTTTGTGAGAAAGCGACCTCATGCTGCACGCTTCATTAACGAGTCCAGTGCTGATAAATATTTGCTGCTTTCCTGTGCAGACAGAGAGCAGATAAGATATTTTTATGCTAGAAAATGATTCCTGGTAGCCTCATCTCAGGGCGCAATGTGTGGGAAGAGTCTTCCCTCTGGTTGGCTCCATGCATTCCCAGGATTCTTAGAACTATAAAGCTGCATGCAGTTCAATTAACTTTAAGATTGAAGAGTAAAGCCTTCTTTGGTATCCCACAAGCTTTCCCAGTAGCATGAAGTATAAAATAACATTTTTTTTAAAGTAGGTGGCTCACGCCTATAATCCCAGCACTTTGGGAGGCTGAGGTGAGAGGATCGCCTGAGTCCATGGGTTTGAGACCAATCTGGGCAACTTGGCGAGACCTCATCTCTACAATAAATTAAAAAATTAATCAAGCGTGGTGGCACGCACCTTTAGTTCCAGCTACTTGGAAGGCTGAGGTGGAAGGATCACCTGAGCCCAGCAGTTCAAGGATTTGGTGGCTGTGAGCGTGCCACTGCACTCCAGCCTGAGCGACAGAGTGAGACGCCAACTCAGAAAAAAAAAGTTGGCCCCTAATGTTGCTGTAATAGTCATAGACGTTCACTAGCCACAGTAATACCAATAGCAGGTATTTTGGAATGTGCATAGGGTTCAAATCCTGGCTCTGATTCTTACCAACTGTGACTCTGGCCAAATTACTTAACCTCTATGAACCCCAGTTTCCTCATCTACAAAACAAAACCTACCCAATAACATTGTTGTGAGGCTTAAATGAGGTACTGAATACAAATATTTAGCACTGTCAACAGTCATTACCGGTAGCCCCTACGTGATGGTAATTGTCATCGTTAATAGTAATAGAGTTTTACTTGCACATGAGTGCCACGAAGACATTAAAGCCATTCCAACGTCTGCCTTGGCTTCCTGTTGTCACAAAGCCCCTGCACAGCACTCGTCATCTCCTCTTCCTTTCCTGTTGTAAGTGAAGAGGTTTCTCTCCCAGACAAAGGCCATTCCTTCCATGAACTTGACACTTTTAATGATCATTCATTGTGCCTGGCTTGTGCGTCTTCATCTTCTTCCTCTTCTTGACCCCTTTGATTCTCACATTTAAACATGTTCTAGTCTCTTCTATGTTAAAAGCAAAAACAGATCAATAAAACCAAAACCTCTCCCACACCCTATATATCCCTTGAGCACGCTTTGCAACAAAAAGAAACTTCCCAGCAGAGCTTTCTACAAACCTGCCTGCCCTCAGGGTGCCCCCTGACCTGGCAGCACCACGCCCAATCCCTGCTCTTCAGTTCTCTTCTTACCTGGACTCTTGGCAGCTTTGACACAGGTGACCTTCTGGGAACACTGCTGTCCCTCGGTCCTAGTAACACCAAACTATTCCTCGGTGTCTGTGGCTGACTCTGCTTTCTCTGCCCAGCCTGTCGATGCTGGGGGAATCTTCCAGGCTCCGTCTCAGACCCTCTTCTTAGCCTACTCCCTTCTTAGGTGCTCTTGTGTATTCCCACGGATCCAGTGCCCTCCCCATACCCACAATGCTGCACGACCATCTTGAAGGCACCTCAAGTGCAACATGAACCAATTGAATTACCTCCCCACCTCCCAGTGCCCTCTTTTATTCCTCAACAAACTTGCACTGTGAAAGTTGCATCCCCATGCAGCCAGGCACTCTAGTCATATTTGGCAAGCACTCTTAATACTTTCTTTTATTTTATTTATCTCATCTCCCTTCCAAGCAATTGCTATTCCTGCCATTCTACCAGATTTTTTTCAGATATCTTTCCATCTTTTCTCCACCACCTCCATCAAGCTAAGCTGCTGCCATCTTTTTCTTGCACCTCTCCATTCCAGCAGAGAAATAATTTTCTTTCCTTTTCTTTTCTTTTTTTTTTTGAGTTGGAGTCTCACTCTGTCACCCAGACTGGAGTGTAGTGGCACGCTCTCGGCCACCGCAGCCTCGACTTGCTGAGCGCTGGCGATCCTTCCACCTCAGCCCTCCAAGTAGCTGGAACTAGAGGTGTGTGCTATCACGCTTGGCTAATTTTTTTTTTATTTATTGTAAAGAAGAGGGCTCGCCAAGTTGCTCAGGCAGGTCTCGAACCCGCGGACTCAGGCAATCCACTCGCCTTGGCCTCCCAAAGTGTTGGGATTACAGGCTGAGCCACTGAGACCGGCCGAGAAATAATTTTCAATGTTAGTTTTACATGTCACTTTCCACGTTTAAAATCCTGTGCTTTTTACCGCCCTAGGGTAAAAGCCACGCTCTTCAAAGAATTCTAAGTTTGTCATCTTCATCTGGCCTTGTCTTAGCTCCCCAGCCTCATCTCACCCCACTCTTACCTGTCCTTATCCCTCCAGTTTCCCCAAACCCTCTTTCCTCTCATCTCAAAACGCATGTTTGAAAGTGGGTCGACTTATTGAGCCTCTATGATGTGCCAAGCACCATGGGAATTTCAAAGCTGTATCCATCACAGTCTCTACCCTCAAGGAGTTTACAGTCATGGGGGAAGGAGGACCCAGCTATGACTATTCGCATGAAGTTAAGTGTGATAAATAACATTAAGCATGTACACACTGGGGGGTTCAGAGGAGGAAATGAGTGGATATAAGATACACAGGGAAGGTGGCAGAGATGTGCTCTGCACGTGCACCATATAGGATGGGGAGGACTGGACTGGTTCATACAGGAAGAAGGATGAATGGAAAGCAGGATTCGGATCAGCTACGCTAGGTTGATCAGGGGAGAAATGGTATTGAGAGAGACGTAGGTTCACTGTCGACTTCCAGACACCCAGAAAACATAGGCACTTAAGCTGGACAACGAGAAGTCATTGCAGATCTTTGGAAAAGTAGTTTCCATGGATGAACAAGGTTTGAAGCCAGATGACAAAGGAAAAAACAGTTCATAAGAACGTAAAGACTGACTATAACATTCAACTACTTCGGGAAGGTTAGTAGCCAAGAAAAAAATATATGATAGCAAGAAACTTCAGACTGGAGTATTGATTCTCATAGCTAGGACCAGGCAGGCAAATTCCCAGCCGGAGTTAGGTCAAAACGGCATCTGCTTGCCTCACACGGTAGACACTTGACAGGAAGCCAGAAAAAGGAAGGCTTAAAAGAAAAGGGGATGTTTACCTCCTGGGCTCACCTGGTGAGCCCCTCCCCAGTCCCTGGGAGCAGCCAAGGGTGCAACAGGAGGCAGGAGCCCCCAGCCCTGCTCTCATCACCAGCTGTAAAAAGTGCAGAACAATGGAAGCTGGTTGTAAAACTTAAGCAGATCAGACACTATAAAATACTTTGTAATGCGCCATTGAGGCGACCAAATAAGAGGCTTGAATAAATTTATATTCCAATTGCTAAACATTACAGTCAATTTAAAAACCCACAAAAGTTTTGCTGAACAACTGTATAAATTAGAATAGATCTGTCGCATTGTACAGTACCTAATAGACTGAGACATAAAACAATCGCAGCTAACTCCCTCTCACCTGTTAAATCATCTTGAAATAGATCTGCTAGCTCAACTCTCTAATTTTTTTTCCTTTCAAAAAACACTGTAAGGTAATTCTCAGGTTAATGTGAATTTTATTTATTATTTATTTGCATTTTTTTCCTCAAGACGGAAAGTACTAAAAGCTGACGGGGCCAGGAATTTATAGTACCTGAGCCTGCCTTCCTCCTTGGAAGCTCTCTGCCTGACTTTTAGGATGTTTCTCTTCCACTGAGCTATAGCGGAATTATCAACTGGCGGCTATTTTATAGAAGTTGAAATCAACACATATACAGTCACGCACACACACACACACACACACACACACATATATACATGTGTCCACACACATGCACACACAGAGGCAATTCAATTTAAAGAATAAGAAACAAGAAGACATATGAGCAACCAACAGATACGTGAAAAAATGCTCCACCTCACTAGTCATCAAAGAAATGCAAATTAAAACCACACTGAGATACCACCCAACTCCAGTCAGGATGGCCATCATCAATAACTCAAAAAACAACAGATGCTGGAGAGGATGATGCAAAGAAAAGGGAACACTTCTACACTGCTGGTGTACTGTAAACTGGAATAGCCTCTGTGAAAAACAATGTGGCGATTCCTAAAAGATCTAAAAATTGACCTTCCTCATGACCCCACAATCCCCCTACTGAGAATACACACGGAGGAATTCAAATCACTCTATGAAAAAGATACCTGCCCATGCATGTTTATTGCAGTGCTAGTCACAATAGCAAAAATACTGAACCATCCATGCTGCCCATCGAAAGAGGACTGGATAAAAAAAATGTGGTACATATACACAATGGAATATTATGCAGTCATAAAGTAGGACAAAATTATGAACTTTGCAGCAACTTGGATGGACTTAGAGGCTATAATACTGAGTGATCTATCACAGAAACAAAGAACCGAGTATCACATGTTCTCACTCATAAACTGATCTTGAACAACTATTGTAACACTGTAAGAAAGGGATTGGCAGTAGTGGGAAACTGCCAGGGGAGGGCGGGGGTGGGACCAGCAGTAGTGGGAAACTTCCGGGGGGGGGCATACCTCATCAACATAGTATTCGCATAGTGAACATTTGTATACGTAACCCTGAATTGTACCTCACATATTAAAAATAAAAAAAATTCAAAAACTGTGGTTTATTTAATTAATCCATTAAATTTATTCATTTTTAATTGTCTTCAAAACAATCACTAAAGACCAGTGTCCTAGTCATATATGAGTTGGTTGGATTCAATCTTAGGTTAAACTTATAATAAGATTAATAATAGAGTTAAACAAATTCAGCTTAAAATTAGACTTTATTTTATTTATTTATTTATTTTTATTTTTTGAGTTGGAGTCTCACTCTGTTGCCCAGGCTGGAGTGCAGTGGCATGCTCCCGGCCACTGCAGCCTCGACCTGCTGGGCTCCGACGATCCTTCCACCTCAGTCTTCCAAGTAGCTGGAACTACAGGCGTGCGCTACCACACCCGGCTAATTTTTTTGATTTATTGTAGAAATGAGGACTCGCCAAGTTGCCCAGGTGGGTCTCGAACCCGCGGGCTCAGGCAATTCACTCACCTCCCAATTCACTCCCACCAAAGCGTGGGATGACAGGCTGAGCCACCAAGCCTGGCTAGACCTTATTTTAATAAAGTCTAAAAGTGAGATAGACCACCTTCTTGTTGGAATTCACTTTAATATATTTCATAAAACCAAAAATATAAAGTTTATTTACTAATGTATTTCAAGTTCCTAGGATAGAACCTTAAAAATAATAGCTGTGCAATAAATATCTGTTGAAATGAACTAATAAAACCATACGGTTTGGACATTATAGACATTAGATACATACAGACATACCTTGAAGGTATTGCAGTTTGGTTCCAGAACACAAGAATAAAGCAAATATCACAGTAAAGTTAGTCAAATTAATTTTTGCATTTCTTGGAGTCTAAGTTACGTTTACACTATTCTGTCGTCTATTAAGCGTGCAGCAGCACTGTGCCTAAAAAGATGTTCGTATGTTTATTTAAAAAAATATATTGCTAGTAAGTGCCAACAATTATCTGAGACATCAGTGGGTCATCATTTTACTGCCAGAGGGTCTTACTTTGAAGCTAATTGCTACTGACTGATCAGGGTAGTGCTTGCTGTCTTGGGGTGGCTGTGTCAATTCTTAAAATAAGGCAACGATGAAGTTTGCCACATCAACTGATTTTTTTTTTTCACAAAAGACATCTTTGTAGCACCCAATGCTGCTTGATAGCATTTTAGCCACAATAGAAATTATTTCAAAATTGGAGTCAGACCTCTCTAATTCTGCTGCTGCTTTATTGACTGAGTTTATGCAATATACATAATCCTTTGTTGTCATTTCAGCAATGTTCACAGCATCATCAACAGGATTTTTCTTTGCCCATCCATAAGAAGAAAGTTCTCATCCATCCAAGTTTCATCTTGGGACTATAGCTATTCAGTCACATCTTCAGGCTCTGCTTCTAATTCTAGTGCACTTGCTGTTTCTACTCTATCTGTAGTTACTTCCTCTGCTGAAATCTTGAACTCCTCAAAGGCATCCATAAAGGTTAGAATTAACTTCTTTCAATTCCTGTTATTGTGGATATTTTGACCAGCTCCTGCTAATGTGACTATTTTGACCTCCTCCCATGAATGTTCTTAATAGCATCTATAATAATACATCCTTTTCAAAACATTTTCAATTTACTTTGCCCAAATCCATCAAAAGAATTACTATCTATGGAGGCTATAGTCATATGAAATATATTTCTTAGGTAATAGACTTGTGAGTTGAATTTACTCCTTGGTCCATGGACTACAGAATGTTGTGTTAGCAGGCATAAACACAATATTTATCTTTTTGTATGTCTCCATCAGAGGTCTTGGGTTACTAAGGGCATTGTCAATAAGCAAGAATGTTTTGAAATAAATCTTTCTTATGAGCAATTGGTCTCAATAAAGGGCTTAAAATATCCAATAAACCATGTTATAACCAGATATACTTTGTTGTTCTATTCATAGAACACTGAAAGAGCAGATTTGGCATAATTCTTAAGGGTCCAAAGATTTTTGAAATGGTAAATGAATATTGGGCTTAATTTAAAATCATCAGCTGCATTAACCCCTAACAAGAGAGTCAGCATGTTTTTTGAATATTGACTTCTCCCTAGCTATGGAAGTCCTAAATTCCATCTTTTCCCAATGACTGTTTCACTTTGCATTGAAAATCTGTTATTTCCATAGTTTACCACAGCCTCAAGACAGTAGGTGAGAGGAATTCAGGAGTTCTTTGCTCTTGCTGCAAACTTGCAGGGCCCCCTGAACCTTGTGGAACTCTAGTCCCTCACCAGATACTCCCTTACCCACATATGTGCTGTACCATGGACTGATACAGAAAAAAAAAAAAAAGCCTTGAGCAGTTCCAGTCACCATTTCCCAGGAAGTCAACACTTGCGGGTGGTGCAGCTGCTTTTAGCTGACCTGGGAGGGGGACCAGTTCCTATGGAAAACTTCACAGCTACAGACAGGTCTTGGCTGGGTGGGTTGCCTGAGAACACCTGAGGCCTGAAGGCAGCTGCACCTTGACATTCAGATTACAGATTGCCTGAGGGCAAGGTGGGAACCAGATGGGGCACATTGCCTTAGCAATTTTTCATCCATTGTGTAAACTCTTCTGGGCTTGCCCTGTACAACAGCATTACTCCAGTGGCCTCAGACTCCTTCCTAGTCCCCACTGGGATAGCCAAGAGTGTGCACTTGTGGGATGCTTTAGCTCCTTTCCCCTGCGTTCCTCTTGAAGGTTAAAAACAGAAAGAAAACTTGGGAAATCTCCAGAAAAAAACAAAAAAACAAAAACATACACTGGGGAAAGAACACCCTATTCACCAAATGGTCCTGTGAAAATTGGATGGATACATGCAGAAAAACAAAACTTGATTCCTATCCCCATATACAAAAAATAACTCAAGATGGATTAAGAACTTAAATGTCATACGTGAAACCATAAAAATTCTGAAAGAAAATCTAGGAAAAACTCTTCTGGATATTGATCTACACAAAGAACTTATGACTACAACCCCAAAAGCAATTACAACTAAAACAAAAATAAACAAGTGGGAGTTAATTAAACTGAAAAGCTCTGCACAGCAAAATAAACAATCAACAAATCAAATAGGCAACCTACAGAATGGGAGAAAATATTCACAAACTATACATCTGATTAAGGACTAGTATCCGGAATCTACAAATAACTCAAACAAATCAGCAAGAGAAAAGCAAATGGCCCATTCAAAAGTGGGCAAACAGCATGGACAGACATCTCTCAAAATACAATTTCCAACAAACATATGAAAAAATGTTCAACGTCACTCATCATCAGGGAAACACAATTAAAACCACAGTGAGATCACAATGCACAATTGCAAAGATGTGAAGTCAACATAAATGCCCATCAACCAATCAGTGATTAATGAAAATGTGGTATATATACACTATGGAAAACTCTTCAGCTATCAAAAAAAAAAAAGAAATAATGTCTTTGGCAGCAACTTGGATGAAAGTGGAGAACATCATCTTTTGATATGCAAAGACATAGAGAAGAATATAATGGACACGGGATACTCAGAAGAGGAGTAAGGGTGGAGGAACAAGAAAATCACCTACTAGGTACAGCGTGCACTGGTGGGGGTGGGAACTCTTACAACCCAGACCAAAACTATCTGTATTCCCCAAAGATATTGAAATAAAAAATTTTAAAAATATCCGTAGCTTAGTGTAGCCATCTTCATCAATTTCTTAGCTAGATCTTAACCTGCTGCAGATTCTCCATCAGCACTTGCAGCTTCACCTTTCATTTACTTATGATGGATATGGATTATTTCCTTAAATCTTATGAACCAACCTCTGCTAGCTTCCAGCAATTTCTCTGCAGCTTCCTCAGCTCTCAGCCTTCACAGAATTGAAGAGTCAGGGCCTTGCTCTGAATTAGGCTTTGGCTTAAGATAATGTTGTGGCTGGTTTGATCTTTATGGAGACCACAAAAACTTTCTCCATATCATCAGCAATAAGTCTGTTTTACTTTTTAGGTATTATATGTGTCTGTTCCCTGGAGCAGCACTTTTGATTTGTCAGAAACTTTTTCTTTGTATTCACAACTTAGCTGGCTGCTTGGCAGGAGGCCTAACTTTTGGTCTGTTTTGGCCTTTGATATGCCTTCCTCATTAAGCTTAATCATTCCTAACTTTTTATTTGAAGTGAGAGATGTATGACTCTTCTTTCCACTTGAACATTTAGGTGCCATTGTAAGGTTCTAAATTTCAATATTTTTGTGTTTCAGGGAGTAGGGAGGCTTGAAGAAAGGAAAAGAGATTGCAGAATGGGCATTTGGAGGAACAGTCATAAAACACGCATTTATCAATAAAGATCACCATCTAACATAAGTGCAGTTCATGGTGCTTCAAAACAATGACTAGAGTAATAACAAAGATCACTGATTATTGGTCACTATAACAGATAAAATATAATGACAAAGTTTGTAAGGATTTTTAAACTGTGACCCAAGGACAGGAAGTGAGCTCTTGCTGACAGAGAAATAGTGCCAGTAGACCTGTTCCATGCAGGGTTGCCACAAACCTTCAAGCTGGAGCAAAGAATGCCTTGGTGCTGAAACTGGAGGGGAGGGGTTCAGGAAACATAGCACTCACAGTACTCC